>CM057053.1:46017453-46234953 GCA_029948455.1 Solanum rostratum | reverse complement strand
GATTCTATCATGCGATAGAGCTATTTCTAAGAAATCTACGATTATTCGTGAGTTTCCCTAAATCTTTTGACTATGCCTCGTCCACGATGCGATAGAGACAATAATTTTCAAACTCTTAGAGAGGAGATCCTCTGAGATAAAGTAATCAGAATGGTAGAGAGACTGCACCAGGCTTGAGACAAGCCGACTAGCTTACGAAATTGATTGACTAGAAAGAGTACACTATTACTCATATGAATTGTGCATTTGAGTGAGCTCTAGATGTACCTACACCTTTTTTTTTCCAAAACATGCTATTGACGTGACCCATGAGACAGGAACTTATGTTATTAAAGAGTTTAATGTTACCACCTAAGAGTGAGATGTGAGGTCTTATAAACCCTGAGTAGAATCGAATCGTCCTAGAGTTAGAAGGATGATGATGGAAAGAAAGGGACGAGATAGCAAAAGTGATGGCTGATTGAGGCTTGTAGTTAGAGTCATGTATTTATTAGGTAAGTAATGAGGTGGTGAGTCGATTGCCATAGGTTTGATGAAAGAGTCGTAAGTACCCTATGATTTTCATGATGACGTATAGAGGAAGAGTTATAGTTAGAATGTGGTAGAGCGTGCTCGAACTAGAAGGAAGATATGTTTAGGTTTTGTAGTGTTCATACTATTAAAGGTGAAATATAGATATTTAATAGGGGAAAAAGTGCTTTCAATGTGATAGATCTAAATTAGGCTTATGAGTGTTAATTGAGAGTTCATGAGATTCATTGAGTTATGAGCTTAGTCAGATAAGAAGATATGATTGAATAGGTGAGTAGTACTGAGTTGTGAGGAAGGGATGTGTTGATTGAATACTCATTATGAGATTTTAGTGGGATTATGTTCCCTAAATTTTTACCTAGTAGTTGTAAGTTAGCATTAGAGAGGTGTGTGATGCACATGTTAGTACTAGACCCTAAGCTTAAATTTTGAGGAGTAGGCTTAAAGAGGAGACAACATCCTGAGAATGATATTCTTAGTTGGAGATTTTCTCAAAGAGGCTTTCCATAGTGTATGTTCGAGAGGAAGGTGTTGGCTTGTGAGAAAATGATGCTATGGGCAAGGTAAAAGTGCCCCTTAGGTAAGACGATTAAGACGATGATAGCTCAATAGATAAGAAGAGGCTTGAGAAATGTATCTTTGATTGTGTAAAAATGTTTGAAGCTCTAAGTTATGACTGCTATAAGAATCTAGATAGTATATTTGAGTTGTCGATGTGGAGTAGGCTGATGTAAGTAATCTTAATCATCATGAGTAGCTAAGTTGATTTGGGACTCATCAATAGATGATGACAAGCTTTCCATGATAGACTAATTCTTATGCAATTTAATTCATGGGAACACAGAAGTTGAGCACTAGAAGGCAAAAGAAGAGGTTATATTGTGAGAGTTGTGAGAAGTGGTTATGTAAGCCATACGAATAGCAAATATAGAGAGATTTCCATAGAGCCTGGAAGGACCTAAGAGTGATAGCGTTGAAAAGAGTCTGAGTGGCTAATTATATGTATGCGACTATAGTATAACAGAAGGGTTTAAGATATTCTTGTGGTTAGTGATTCCTTGACCATGTGGAGGTATGTGCTTATAGCCTAGGAGAGGAAATTGATTTACAAACATAGAGTAATGGCCTTGAGAGCTAGGGAGAGATAATATAATGCCCGGTAAAATTACACAAATACCCCTTTAGGAAGGGTATGCATGTTATGTATCTTTCAATGCTCGTATGAAAAATTTGAGGCTGGATTTTTATCATCATGGAAAATTTAGTGGGAAATGGTCTCGATCAATTTTTAGAGTAATCAGATCAAAAGATAATAGCACTACAACGCAAGAAAAACATACCGAACAAGATCACTTATACTATCACGAGCTTACTTGCATTGCATTATGAGTCAACTTAAGCGAGTCTAAATGACCGTCTAAGTCTAAGTCGAGTTTGATTGTCTGAATTGATTGACTGAGTTGATGAGTAACTGAGACGAGTTGAGATTAGGTAACCCAATGAGGTTGAGACTTTGATATGATTAATGTGATTTATTGAGCATTTGAGGTTTGAGTTGATTGATTGAGTTGAGCATGTTTTAGTCTTTTGAAGAGTATCAAACACCAAGCTGGGAGTGAGTAAACATATACTTTAACCTATAGAACTACGTTTCTAGTGTAGGATAGTCGTACAGCTCATTTCGATGACTCTTGTCCCATAAGTTGACATATATTATCTATCATAGAGAGAGGATGATTGTCCTTTACCGTGGCATGGTTAGAATGGGTGTGGCAACGACGTCGCTTTTGTTTTGCATCACCAAACTAAAATTGATGGGATTTGATGTCTGTTAAGAGAAACTCCAAAGCAACATTTATTGAGCATGAAAATTTAAACTGAGTCTAATGTTTACTTAGTATATTTTTAAAAGAACATGAATTACTTTAAACATTCATGTACTTGGTCGAGAATGAGTGAGTTAAGCCTTATTTCTTTAACTGCTTTACATCCTAGTATATTCTATGTACCGACATCCATTTGGACCGACATTATTGTTTGATGTAGATACAGATGATAGAGGACTTCATCCCACACATGATTGAGGTCTAGATCAGTACAATTCAAAGTTGGTGGGCCCTGTTTGCTTTCTGGAGGAGCTCTTTTAACGTATGAGTTCACTTAGTATATTATTTTTCTTTCAATCTTCTTTGATTTGTGGTGTCCATAGCCTTTCATGGCCCCATATAGATGTTGAGTAGAGGCTTCAAAGACAATGAACAGAGGATTTCTTGAGTATTTGGTATTTCTAAACTTATTCATTGGATACTATGAGTTAATTGATTTATGTTATCTTGATGATGTTATATCAACCTTGAGTTATTTCTTCCGCTGTTGAGACGATGTGACTATAAGGCCAGATGTTTCTCTTAGGGAATCAGGAATGATCTTCAAGTGTTGGCCATGCCAAAGGTACCCTCTCTGGGCATGAAAAACATGGTATCAGAGCACAATTTCAAGTTTCTTAGGGAGTCTATGAAGCAGGGTCTAGTAGAGTCTTATTTATAGGTTTTTTATGTACCACACTTTATAAGTAGGAGGATATAGGACATTAGATAAAGTTTCCCTTCATTCAGTTTCTGATTCATGCGATAGAGTTGAAACTCTATGAGAACTCCTTTCTAACTCGTGCGTACGCGTTTGTACAATTGCGAAGATTCTTCCAAGAAGAGCTGATAAAGAAAAGGATGATATAGTGAGAGTGGTAGTTGATTGAGGCTTGTAACTAGAGTTGTTACCTTTTAGGTAAGTAATGGGTTGATGAGTCGACTGTCATAATGTTTTGACGATGGAGTAGTAAGTACCCTTTGATTTTCATGATGCGGGATAGAGAAATAATTTTTATCAGAATGTGTTAAAGCATTCTCAAGACTAGAGGGAGGATTATGTTGATATTTGTAGTATTCATACTTTTGAGGGTAAAGTATAATTGTTGAATACCCGAACATAGTGCCTTAAATGTGATAGATTTAAGCTAAACTTCTGATTTGTAAATGAGATTTCATGAGATTCATCGAATTATGAGCTTAGTTAAACAATGAGATATAATGAATAGATGAGTGGTAGTGAGTTATAAGGAAGGGATGTGTTTATTGAATACTCGCTAGGAGATTTTAGTGGGCTTATAACACCCCTAAATTTCTTTATACCTAATCTTGAGTGAATGGGCAGAGGTTGTTATGAAAAGACTGAGAAAAGTTGCAGAGAAAGGTTCATGAGAACTATTTATGACTCGTAGACAGGTTTACGACTCATAGAATGGATCTCATGAAACCCCAAATGACTTGGTGAAATTTTCTAAGTTTGAGGCCTATATACGAAATGGTATACGACTCATAGAGAGTTTCACATCTTATAGAGGAGGTTTCATGATAAATTTCAGTAACTCAAGTTTCAGGACCCCCTATTTATGAGAGGAGTTTATGATCTGTAGAATGTTTTACGGATCACAGAGAGGGCTTTCGTGCGAGCTTCTAGTAACTCAGATTTTCAAGTATCTAGTTTACGAGGAGTGGTCTACGACTCGTAGACGGTGTCTCATAGACCTAGGCAACAATATTTAAGAATGATAATTTTATCTATTCCTACTTTTTTTAATTTAACCCTTGGACGTTTGGACTTAGATTAAGTCTTGAATGAGACCCTAAACGTATTTTCATTCATCACACTTAGGGCTTTCCAGAAGAACCATAGAAGGAGGAGAAGAGCAAGAAGTCTTGATTCTAGCATGAGGATTCATTTTAATTTGATTGTTTCATCAATTCCAAGGTATATAAGGCTTACTAAAGATTGAAACCACATTAGTTCACATGCCCCTTTCACTTATTAGAGCCGAAATTAAGGACAGTAATTTAGTTTTGAAAAATTCTATCATCCAATTACTAGATCCTTGCATTTGTCATGAGGTCTTAGTATGTTACAGGAGAAAATTTTTGGTATGTATGATCAATGATATGAGATTTACATATGTATTTTATACTTGGTAGCATGAACTCTAAATTGCATAATTCTACGAAATTCTATGCATGGATTTAGTTGAGGTTGAGTTTGATGTTGAGTTGATGAGTTGAGAAAATTGAGCATCACAGAGCATGAAAAGCACACCAAAAAAATCACTAATACTATCAAGAGCTTACTTGCATTGCATGAAGAGTCGAGTTATGTAAGTCTAAAGACCGTTTGATTGTATGCATTGATTGACTGAGTTGATGAGTAACCAAGACGAGTTTAGATGAGGTAACCCAATGAGGTTTATATCTTGACGTGATTGGTTGAGAATTTGACGATTTAGTTTATTGATTGAGTTGAGCATGTGTTAGTCTTAGAAGGAGTATTGAGCACTGAGATAGGAGCGAGTAAACATATACTTTAACCCACAAAACTACGTTGCCAGCGTAGAATAGTCGTACAGCTTGTTCTGGCAACTCTTGTCCCACAAGTGGACATTTATTATAGATCCAAGAGAGAGGTTAATCATCCTTTACCGTGGCAATTTAGAACAGTCGTGGCAACAACGTCGCCTTTGTTGTGCATCATCAAACTAAAGTTGATGGGATTGGATTTCGATTTATAGAAACTCCTAAGAAACATTGATCGAGCAAGAAATTTTAAACTGAGTCTAATATTTACTGAGCATATTATTTAAAGACTATGAATTACTTTAAACTTGCATGTACTGAGTAGAGAATGAGTTATTGAGTCGAGATAAGTGAGTTGAGCCTTATTTTTTGAGCTTTTTAACACAGTAGTATATTTCATATACTGATGTCCATTTGGACCTTCATCGTTTTGTGATGCAGATAGAGGTGATAGAGGACTTCCACCCGCACATCTTTAAGGTCCACATCAGTACAATTCCAGAGATAGTGAGCTCTCAATGCTTTTCGGAGGATCACTTTTATCTTATGAGTTGACTTAGTAAATTATTTTTCCTTCTTTTCTTTTATTTGGGGGGCCAAGGCCTATCTTGGCCCCATATAGATTGTAGAGTAGAAGCTTCATAGACAATGAATATAGGATTTGTTGAGCATTTGGTATTTCCAAACTTATTCATTAGAATCTATGAGTTAATAGAATTATGTTATCTTGATGATGTTATATTCATTTTGAGTTAATTCTTCCATTGTTGAGACGATATGATGATTGGGCCAGGTGGTTCTCTTGGGGAATCATGAACGGTTCTTCATGTTGCCGCCATGCCAAAGGTACCCTCTTGGGGCGTGCAAAAATTGGTATCAGAGCACAGAATTCAAGTGCCCTGGGGAGTCTATGAAGTCGTGTTTAGTAGATTCTTGTTTATGGGTGTGTTGTGCCCCACACTTAATATGCAAGAGGCTATAGGACATTAGGAAAAATTTCCCATCATGCAGATTCTTATTTGTGCGATAGAATCAAAACTCTATGAAAACTCCTTTCTAACTCATGCGTACACGTTTGCATAATTGCGAACATGCTTCCAAGAAGAGCTGATAAAGAAATGGACAAGATAGTGAGAGTTATAGCTGATTGAGGCTTGTAACTAGAGTATTTACCTTTAGGTAAGTAATGGGGTGATGTGTTAATTTCCATAATGTTTTGACGAAAGAGTAGTAAGTACCCTTTGATTTTCATGATAAGGTATGGAGAAAGAGTTATTATCTGAATGTGTTAGAGCATGCTCTAGACTAGAAGGATTATGTTGATGTGTTGTAGTATTCATACTATTGAGTGTAAAGTAAATGAGCCGCTTATGGATAGATGATGATGAGTTTTCCATGATAGTCTAAGTCTTACGCAAATGAATTTATGGGAGAACAAAAGTTGAGCATTAGCAGGAAAAAGTAGGTGTTAGATTGTAAGAGTTGTGGAAAGTGGTCATGTACGCCAATCAGAGTAGCAAATATAGAAGGATTTCCAAAGAGACAGGAAGAAGCTAAGAGTGGTATCTTTGAAGGGAGTCTTAGTGACTATATATATATGTGATGATAGTATAACAAAAGAGTTTGAGATATTCTTGTTGATAGTGCTTCCTTGACTGTGTGGAGCTATATACGTATAACTTAGAAATGTGAATTGATTCGCAAACTTTGAAAGATATCCTTTGAGCTAAGGGGGAGATGATGAGTTCCTCTAGGTCTAAATAGTGATGCTGATGATACTAGACTGAGAGTGAGAGTAGATGAGGAGGAGTAAATGTATCCTTATTGTGACATTGGTGTTAAACTTATGTCATGTAGGGATAGAGATAGGGATGAGGGGAGAGATGAGACCTTAGCATGTGCAATAGATAGGTAAGAATATGTTCGGGTGTCTTTGAGTGGAAGCTCATTGGATGGTGGAGGTAGAAGGGGTAAGTAGGCTTGAAAAATTCTAAGATGTAGTTGAAGTGGTTAGGGTGATAGGCTTGAATGCGTGGTTGTTGTTATACGAGTATGGATGATAGACTATGGACTTCGTAATAAGGGTTCCAGATATTGAGGATTACCTTTGTACGAATATGATCATATTAGGAATAACATCTTGAGGCTCAAAAGTAGTCTTGAATGGATGAGGAGTAGAGAGAGTTAGCTAAAGAGGTTCCTAGACTAGCAGTATTGGGAGTCCAATTGGATGAATTAGGTGAAGGGGTAGTTCTTGTGTTTTATGGGTAGGCATCATCCCTAGTAGTGGAGGTGAAGGAGAAACAAGATCAAGATCTTGTTTTATTATAATTGAAGGAGGATGTGCATAAGTAGAAGGTGATGTCTTTCACTAAACGGAGAGATGGAGTATTGAGGTATCGAGAGAGATTATGTGTTCCAGATATTGATGGTGTTGGAGAAAGAATCATGGTCGAGGCCCATTGTTCTAGATATTCAATCCATCTAGGGTCTACCAACATGTACCATGACTTGAGGGAAGTCTACTGGTGGAGTGGAATAAAGAGAGATATTGCTGAGTCTGAATTGCCAACAAGTTAAAATTGAGCAACAAAGGCCATGTAACGTATCTCGGAATATTGAGATTCCATAGTGGAAATGGGAGATGATTCAGACGGACTTTGTCATGAGATTACCGAGGTCTCGCAGATTGCATGATTTGATTTGGCTGATAATTGACTGGATGACTAAATGTGCTCACTTCTTGGAAGTAAAGGAGATTATTAGATTATGTCCGATTTTACATAAAGGAGATTATTAGATTACATGGAGTCGCCTTGTCCATTATCTCAGATAGTGGATCTCAATTCACCGCCATGTTTTTGAGATCTTTTCAAATGGGTTTGGGTACAAGGTGCACCTTAGCACTGCCTTTCACCCGAAGACGGATGGCCAAGCAGAACGTACTATTTTGATGTTGGAGGATATGTTGAAAGCCTATGCCATCAACTTTAAAGGTAATTGGGATGACCACATTCCTTTTATCGAGTTCGCTTACAATACTAGCTTTTATTCAAGCATTCAGATGGCCCCATATGAGGCACATTACGGGAGGAGGTGTAGGTCTCTGATTGGATGGTTTGAGGTATGTGAAGCAATGTCGATTGGACCAGACTTTGTTCACCAAGCTATGGAGAAGGTGATGATTATTCGAGAAATTTTGAGAACTGCGCAGAGTCGATAGAAACCCTACACATATGTTACAAGAAGAGACTTAAAGTTTGAGGTCAATGGTTAGGTGTATTTGAAAGTGTAGCCCATGAAAGGAGGTGATGAGGTTCGGAAAGAAAGGAAAGATAAGTCCGAGGTACATTGGCCCTTATTAAATCTTAAAGAGAGTGGGCAATGTGGTATATTAGTTAGAGCTACCATCAAAGTTAAAGGCCATCCATCCATTCTTCCATATTTCTATTCTTAAGAAGTGCTTGGGAGATCCACAATTTGTTCTACATGTCGAGAGTATTGGAGTGAAAGACAGCCTGAATTATGTGAAGATCCCTGTCAAAATCCTTGATCGTTAGGTTTTCAAGCTAAAAACCAAAGATATTGCATCGGTCAAAGTATTGTGGAGGAACTAATCGTAGAAGAATATACTTGGGAGGCGTAAGAGGACATAAACGTCAAATACCCTCATTTGTTCTCGCTTGCTAATCATGAGAGAATTGATGGTAATTAATTTTCTCTAAAGTCTTGCATTTCAGTTTCTTGAGTTCTCCTTTCATTCTCAATATGATAGACGATAGAGTTCTAGAGTCCGAGTGAGGATTGATTTGATTTGTTGACTGTTTGATTGTTTTACTTGCTGAAAATTTCTGATTTGTTGATTGCATGAGTGAGGTGAGAGTTGGTTGATTGTTAGAATTCATAGGCAGATTTGTGCCTTAACCTAAATACCTAAAATTCTCTTCATTCGCGGATGAATGATCCCAAGGGAGAGATAATGTAACACCCCCAAATTTCTTTCCACCTTATGTGTAGTGAATGTGCAGAGGTTGCTGAGAAAAACTGAAAAAAGCTTCAGAGGAAGGTTCACGAGAACCATTCATGACTTTTATTCATGTTTACGACACGTAGAATGGGTCTCATGAAACCCCAGATGACTTGGTAAAACTTTCTATGTCTGAGGCCTATATACGAAATGGTATATGACTCGTACAAGAGGTTTTGTGACATATTCCAGTAACTCAAGTTTCAGGATCCCCCTATTAACAAAAGGAGTTTATAACCCCTGGAATGTTTTGCCTATCATAGAGAAGGGTTTCGTGCCAACTCCCAGTAACTCAGATTTTAAGGCACCTAGTTTACGAGGGGCGGTCTACGGCTCGTATAATAGTCTATGACTCGTAGACGGGGTCTCGTAGACCTAGGTGACAGTTTTAAGGAAGGATAATTTTTTCTATTCCTACCCTTTTAATTAAACCCTTGGACGTTTTGGACTTAATTTAAGTCGTGAATGAGAACCCAAATGTATTTTCCACCGTTCATCACACTTAGGGCTTTCTTGATGAACCTTAGAAGGAGGAGAAGAGTAAGAAGTCTTGATTTTAGCATGAGGATTCATTGAAATCTGATTGTTTATTCTATTCCCAGGTATGTAAGGCTTACTAAAGTGTGGAACAACATTAGTTCATATACCCCTTTCACATATTTGAGTCAAAATTAAGGACAAAATTGAGTTTTGAAAAATTCTATCATCCAATTACACAATCCTTGCATTTATCTTGAGATCATAGTATGTTACATGAGAAAATTTCTTTTTTGTATGATTATTGATGTGAGATTTCCATATGTATTTTATTCTTGGAAGCATGAACCCTAAATTGCATAATTCTATTAAATTCTGTGCATATATTGAGTTTAGGTTGCATTTGATGTTGAGTTAATAAGTTGAGAAAACTGAGCATCATAGAGCATAAAAAACATACTAAACAAGATCACTAATACTATCATGAGCTTACTTGCATTGCATGATAAGTCAATTTAAGTGAGTCTAAATGACAGTCTGAGTCTGAGTCGAGTGTGATTGTCTGCATTGATTGACTGAGTTGATGAGTAATTAAGATGAGTTCAGAATAGGTAAGCTAATGAGGTTAACATTTTCATGTGATTGAATGAGCATTTGATGATTGAGTTGACTGAGAGTTGAGCAAATTTTAGTCTTGGGAGGAGTATAGAGCATCGAGAGGGAGCGAGTAAGCAAAATATTTAACCCATAGAACTACATTGCCAGCGTAAGATAGTCATACAGCTTGTTCTCCCTACTCTTGTTCCACAAGTGGACATTTGTTATGGATCCAAGAGAGAGGTTGATCGTCCTTTACAATAGAAAGGTTGGGATGGACGTGGCAACAACATCGCCTTCATTGTGCATCACCAAACTAAAGGTGATAGCATTAGATGTCGATTAAGAGAGACTTCTAAGCAACATTGCTTGAGCATGACATTTTATACTGAGTCTAATGTTTATAAAGCATATTTTTAAAAGAGCATGAATTACTTTAAACTTGCATCTGCTAAGTCAATCATGAGTTGTTGAGTCGAGATAAGTGAATTGAGCCTTATTTATTGAGCTATTTTACACTCTAGTATATTCCATGTACTGACGCCTATTTGGACCTGAATCGTTTTATGATGCAGATACAGGTTGTAGAGGACTTTAGCCAGCATATCTTTGAGGTCCAGATCAGTACACTTCTAGAGTTGGTGAGCCCTCTTTGCTTTTTGAAGGAGCTCTTTTATCTTATGAGTTGACATAGTATATTATTTTTCTTTATTTCTTCTTTTATTTGGGGTGTCCATGACCTTTCATGGCCTCATCTAGATTGTTGAGTAGATGCTTCATAGAAAATGAATAGAGGATTTGTTAAGCATTCGATATTTCTAAACTTATTTATTAGAAACTGTGAGTTAATAGAATTAATGTTATCTTGATGATGTTATATTCATTTTAAGTCATTTCTTCTGCTTTTGAGATGATGTGATGATAAGGCTAGGTGGTTCTCTTGGGGAATCAGGAGTAGTTCTTCAATTGTCGGCCACACCAAGGGTACCCTCCCAAGGTGTGAAACCTTAGGTGAAATAATATGCTTTTGATACGGATTATTTCTATTTTCTCTCGATTTGTTTCTTGTTTTTGATGTTCATCTCATACCAATTTATATTCCCCTTTTTATTGCACTACTCTATAATCCATCTCCCGTTGTTTTCATTTTTCTTCATAGAAGCCATCCTCAACTCAGGTGTTTTGCCTTAGTTAAAGTGCACATTGTCCTACGATGAACTAGGGCCATCAATGGTAGCGACCCTCAACATAGCATTTTCTTAAGTCGAGGTACACAACGTCCTAGGATAGATTAGGGCCAAAGTAAAGATTAATATAGAAAGTGGGAAAGATGACTTGGGTAATTACAAAGAAAGGGTACATGTAAGGCTCAACCATTCAGATTAAGGGATTATACATTGCATTTGGTTGGTGATTTTAGATTAAGTAGGCTAATTTGAAAAATGACCTATGATCTTTTCCTAACCATCCTACCGTACAAATTGATAGGGTAGGTTTTGTATTGATACATAATATATGAATAATAAAATAAACTCACACTTACATGGCACTGAGATACACTATCAATCTAGATATCCATTTCATGCTTTTTAGCTTAAGTTAGCCTTATCCTATCAATATCAACAATGTCATTAAAAATTCGACAAGATTACTAGCTAAACTGTCATGTAGCACATAAAACAAAGTAGAGAGGTCTTGTTTTTCACTACAAATTAGTAAATGCCATAGAATTTAGTGCAATATGCTACTATTATACTTAAAAGTCTACACATATTAGTTCAACATAAAGCAAAGGTCCCTAGAGAAAGAATATATGCAAGAAAACCCTACAGACTCAAGAAATATATCGATAGGGGCCTTGGTTACTCAAACATCATCGAGGTGCATAAATACCCCAATGCCATTCAGAAAGGTTGTGCATTATCCTTAATGCACTATATAAAACTTAAATAAAGGATAGGGAATACAAAATCAAACCGAAGGTGTCTAAGATCTAGAATCTGTTTGTGTAGTGTCACCCGATCCATCCTTGGTGACCTTCTCTAATGAAGTAGATAATGATGAAGGTTCATCACCCTAGCTTGCTACCGCTCTTGCTCCCACCATAATTGCTTGTCAAGTGATGACGCTTGTTTGGTGGACTCTAGTTGATGGTGCTCTCTCTTATAAGCCCGTCTCATCGATGCCTTTGAAATATCACAAGACCATGGACTCTTCTGAAAGACCAAAGCAAGAGTGTCATTAGCAAACAAGTCCAGAATTGGCGGAAGGATAAGTCGTAGGGGAAGTAAAATTTGTGCTAGTGCTAGTGTGGATGCCATGTCTACCTGAAACAACTGTATTCTTAATCTAGGATCATTCAAATTAAAGGCTGGAATTATCCTGAAATGTTCCTCAATCCACCTCTCGAAGGCATTGATTTTATCATGTATACGTCTATCTCACTGGTCGATCTTGGGCTGATACCTCTCTAGGGGCCTTGGTTACTCAAACATCATTGAGGTGCATAAATACCCCAATGCCATTCAGAAAGGTTGTGCATTATCCTTAATGCACTATATGAAACTTAAATAAAGGATAGGGAATACAAAATCAAACCGAAGGTGTCTAAGATCTAGAATCTGTTTGTGTAGTGTCACCCGATCCATCCTTGGTGACCTTCTCTAATGAAGTAGATAATGATGAAGGTTCATCACCCTAGCTTGCTACCGCTCTTGCTCCCACCATAATTGCTTGTCAAGTGATGACGCTTGTTTGGTGGACTCTAGTTGATGGTGCTCTCTCTTATAAGCCCGTCTCATCGATGCCTTTGAAATATCACAAGACCATGGACTCTTCTGAAAGACCAAAGCAAGAGTGTCATTAGAAAACAAGTCCAGAATTGGGGGAAGGATAAGTCGTAGGGGAAGTAAAATTTGTGCTAGTGCTAGTATGGATGCCACGTCTACCTGAAACAACTGTATTCTTAATCTAGGATCATTCAAATTAAAGGCTGGAATTATCCTGAAATGTTCCTCAATCCACCTCTCGAAGGCATTGATTTTATCATGTATATGTCTATCTCACTGGTCGATCTTGGGCTGATACCTCTCTACATTGTGCTACTCAGACTCTGATACCACCTTGTAAACCCAAGGCCTGAACTGTTGTAGTAACTGAGCCAATTGAGAGTCAATCTGCATCTGGTGTTGTACTAGAGTCTGTAAAGACTAAGAAGATATATACCAAACCTGTGGATTGGGGTTGGGATCGTACAACCTCTAATACTATGGTGGAACTGGGTGGTCTCGATCACCTCTAAAGTATGTGGGTCCTCTCAGTAGGAATGACCTCGATCTCCTAAAGAATTATTGGACTCACAAACATCTTTCGTGTCATGAGCAAACCTAGGGCCTAGATATGACATGACCAATGGGGAACCTGAGGGTACCCTATACAATCCTCATAGCATATATAAAGCGCATCATTTGTAAGTAAGTCAAAATGAGTAAAAACTAAGTAATAGGGACTACAAAATAATCAATATAAACATATAAGAGATAGAGTCAAATCAGTACATACATAACTAAGCATCTAATAACACCTCTAGAGCATAGACAGGACAGGAGGATTAGACATGTCATGAATCACACTCAGACGCATATAAAGTGAAATGAAAGTTTCATAGTCATAAATAACAAGCTAGATAAAAAAGTGCTATTTTCCTCGAATTAGAGGGCTTACTAATAAGCAAAGTCTTCATCCAAAGTCAACAATGAGCGTGAGTAGGATAATTACTGGACCCTACATGGTTACATCTCACAAGCAAAATATATATTAGTACTATTGAATGTACTAAGTATGTGTGATGCAGTGCAACAAGGAAATCATACGACATAATTAGCATGCTGAATAATCATAACATGGATATTAAGCTCAATATGCAATGGATGATCAATGCCTCGTTAAATCCATATTTGGAATATATGTAAACATCATAACATATCATGCACATACCTATGAGAGAGGAGACCTTAACCAACAGTAAGACCGTGTAAGCTACTATATTAAGTCTCGATGTTGCCTCCACATAAAAAAGGAGTAGTCTACTTTCCTAGGTAGACTAAACCCCACTTAGTAGGTTTCATCAACATGACGCTATAAGTGGATCCATTAGCTAATACATAATCATATGGTCGCACTTCGTTATGTGGCAAAAGGCTTTATGTAAGGACCCTTACGGATAGTCACCCATCATAGGCCTCATTCAGTTCTAAGTTTAGTCCGATAGCATACATACACATAACCATATATTCATATGCTTGTCAATACAAACATATCAGGATAAGAATAGCTCATTTACTTCATAACCCTTTCATGTGAGAACCATTCTATCACAAGAGGGTGTTTCATAAAACATCATAGAAAGGGCTTCTTAGATCATTTCGTATCTTTAATAAACATACATAACATATAGTGAAAAATATCAACATTCATAACATACTTCATCATAGTTGTTTTACTTACAACTTGGTGGGTCAACACACATGAGCTTTTAAAACACGAGTCCAAGAGAAACATGCATAAATATAAAGGAAACTTATCAATTGGAACCATTCTGATACAACCCACCATAACCAATGCAAATCCTTATATAGGGAAATCAAAAATATTCATCTTAATAACCATCATAAATCATAGCTTGTCACGACATTGTATTAACATGCTTCAAATAACTATAAATGCATCATAAAATCCATGTTTAAAGCCTTTTCATAAAGATTCATAAGACTCATAAACATTAAGCTAAGTGAAATAAGAACCATTTCCTTTTCATAAAGATTCATAAGACATAAACATTAAGCTAAGTGAAATAAGAACCATTCTTGGGCCTTTATGGGTTAAAGGTACCAACAAATCAAACCCACATACCATAGCTATGAATTGATGAAGAAAATCTAAATTGAAAGCAAAAAATTTACGACCTTAGCTTGAACCCTTCACTTGCACCTCAAAGGAATTAGAGAGAATCTAGAAGGTTATATATTTAGGTCAATTTGAGAATGAAATGAAATGAGAAGGGTTCAAGTAGTAATAGAATGAACAGGAGTCATTTAGGGGTCAAAACAACGTAGTTTTTGTATTAGAATGCTAGGAAATGTTTAAAATACCCCTCTTTAGAATCTGTTGAGACCTATATACAAGATCTGCCTATGGGTGGTAGATTGATCCATGAGTTCTAAATAATATGTTTAGTCCATTTATATTTTGAACACAATCTATGAGCTCATTTAAAAATTTATGGAGTGTAAACCATGTCGTAGGACTACCTATTACTTAGAAAAATTTCCTCAATTCTGGTCTTATTTTATGATTCGTAAAAGATTATCTACTCATCCTATTTTTTGTACATCTCACTTCAAAAACTCAGAATTTGATCAACCTAGTCCACCCTTTCACGAACACATTGTAAAATCTATAGTCTTATTTATTCACCATAATTTACTCTCATAGTATACACCCATACTTGAAAAAAGGTTTCATCCTCACTTCCTAATATATAAGATCATGGTATGAACCATAGGACGTTGATGTGGCTCATACATTTCCCTTTGCAAAATTCTAGATTTTCTCCTTCCTGCATTTTCATATTTTCCAACATCCGGGGCCTTACTGTATCTCCCCTTTGAAAACATTTGTCCCTGAATGTGCTAAATGTAAGCTCTAAAGGAGTACGAAGCAGCTACAAACCTAGCATGAATGCCAAAGTGCAACTTAAACACCCCTTTTCATGAAAATTCTAAACTCATGCTTCAAATATCACTCAAATACAGTCTCATAAACATATTAGTATACATGGATATCATGAAAATTGAAATACAAGAAAATTGAGGTTTTTGGGCGAGAACACTTAATACCTTAGGGTTGAGTAGAGCGGAAGAGATCGGGGAATCATTTCTTTATATCCTCATCTGCTTCCCATGTGGCACTTTCAACTAGTTGATCCCTCCAAAAAGCCTTGACGTATGCAACATCTTTGTTCCTCAAGCTCTTACCTTTCCTATCCAACATTTTAATTAGAATTCTTCATATCTCAAGTTCTCTTCAACATTCACCACTTCCAAGGCACAATAGAACTCGGGTCACCTACAACTTCCTTAACATGGACACTTGAAAGACGGGATGAAGCATACTCATTTCCATGAGCAACTCTTACTTATAAGTAATTTTACAAATCCAACTCAAGATTTTTTAAGGCCCTACATACCTAGGGCTTAACTTCCCTTTGTTTAGAAATCGAATCACACCATTCATGGGTGAAACCTTCAAGTATACCCAATCATCAACCTTGAACACAAGATCTCTCCTCCTATTGTAAAAATAAGACTTTTGCCGACTTTTTCATATCTTCAATCTCTTCATTATAAACCTCACCTTCTACAAAGCTTCTAAGATCAAGTCTGGACCTATCAATGCCATCCCACACTTCCAACCACCCCCCCGGGGACCTACATCATCTCTCATATAATCCTCAAATGTTGATATCCCAATACTATAGTGGTAACTACTATTATAAGCAATCTTAATGAGTGGGAGATGATAAGCCAAACTACCCTTGAACTCCAATATATAAGCCCTAGGAATATCATAAGGGATTGAATGGTCCTTTTGGCTTGTCCATCTATTTTTGGGTGAAATGTCATGCTTAGCTTGTCATTAGTACTAAGCTCTCTATGGAAAGATCACCAAAAGTGAGAAGTGATTTGGGCACCAAAAACCAAAATGATGGATAACTAAACTCCACTCAACCTAACCAACTCATGAATATACAATTTAGCTTAGTCTTCGACACCAAAGGTTATCTTAACTAGTAGAAAGTGAGTTGAATTTGTCATTATAATAACAATGACACAAATCTAGCTAAAAGGTTCCTAGTCGAAGACAACCCAACCACAAATCCATGCTGATCGCTTCCCATTTCAAAGTAGGGATCTCTATATCCTGGGCTAGGCCTCCCGGCCTTTTATGTTTGACTTTTACTTATTAGTAATTGTGACATTCGGTCATGAACTTTGAAATATCTTTATTTCTACAACCCCACCAATATACTTCCCTCAAATCAATATACATCATTAGAACCAGGATGAATAGGGTAAGAGGAATTACGAGACTCTTTCAAAATTGAGTCCCTTAATTTTACCGACATCCAACACACATAGTTTGCTTTGATATCTAAGCACACCATATCCCCTTTGGGAGAAAACCTTTACTTTGCCTTCTTTCCTCTAAGATTTCAACTTAACCAAGGTAGGGTCAAAATCTTGCTTGGATTTGACAACTTTAATCAAGGAAGATTCAACATTGTTTAGCACCACCAAACTACTAGTTTTTGCATCACTTAATTTAACTCCCAACCTAGCCATTAAATGAACTTCCCTTGCATAATCCTTCTTCCCATTTTAAACGTGACTTACCCTCCCCATGGATACTTTAATAAAGGCATCAACAACAATATTAGCTTTGCCCGAGTGGTGATGCACACTCATATCATAGTCCAAAAGAAGTTCCAACCACCTCATTTACCTTCGGTTGTAATACTTTTGAGTGAATACATTGTAATACCCTATATGTTATTGGCCTCGAAAATGGAAAGTAGAGAAATTTTGGACTGACTTGATCGTACGAGCCAATCTATGGCTTGTGGAATCAAGCATGAGTCATAGGTTGGTTCATGGACTTGAGTTAAAAAAAGGAAACTTTAGGTGTTTTTAAAAGTTGATTCATGATTAACAAGACGGACCCTATATAGAACCAAGGTACATCAAAGGAGTTGTAGAATGGAGTTCTGAAGTGCCTCTATTTTTATATGTCTAGAACCATTCTACGAGATGATTACCGACTCAGATTGTTTTATGCGTTGTCCAACATGTTCTTGGTTTTAAAATTACAAATTTCATTAGCTCAAGCTTTTCAGAGACAAAGTTCTACGAGCCAAAGCACATAGGTTGAACCATGACCTGTGGAGGCAATCTCATGGTTGGCTCTTACATCTTTTAATGAAGGGTCTTTTTGACATTTCCAATTCATTTAAGAGCTAGCTACGTTGTTCTATACCTCTTAACTGTCTTAACGACCAAGACCCTATAAGCTTTATTCTTAATTCATTCTAAGTCATTCATTCTCATAATTCTCTCAAGGATTCTAAAATATTTCTCTTTCTAGAAGAAGGATTCCATTGAATATAGGTCTTGAAGGTTTTGCAAAATTTTTCTAGATTTTCCTCTACAATCATGAGGATTCTCACTTAAGATATGTTGGACTTCATTCATGGATTAATTTCATCCATGAAGCCTTATCCAAAAAACTCCTTTATAAAAATTTTCATGATAAATTCCAATGGGCTTTGATGCTATGATTTATAATATATGGATTATGATTCCTACATCATGATTATATCTAATTATGCATCAATTATGAAGAGTTATATGATTTATATGATCTTTAAGCAAAAGTATGTGATTTCAAGTATGCATGATTACAGCTTAGTGATTTGATGTAAGTTCCTTAATAATGATCCAAATTGATATAATTGTATGTTTCCTCTATGAATGTCATCTCGTTGCATGCTTTTTACTAAATTGCTCATGAAACCACACAGCCCTAGTCCCTCATGATAAAGCTATGGATTTTCATGATAATGATCTCAAGTATGTAAAAAAATACTTTATGATGATGATGGTGCTAAGACAAAGAGGGTGATAAAGATAGTATTGTTTATGATGAAGATGTTAAGGTAGGAATGCCTACCCACACTATAATGAAACAAAAGTAGATAGACTATTCTTATGACATGAGATGTTTTCATTAAAGTGCAACGACCTAGCTTAGGGGCCTAGTCGTAACACGGTGAATGAGATACCCAAAGGCACCTCATCTAAAGCTATCTAAGCATATCAAGTATACATAGGCATTTAGAAAAATCATAAGGCAAAGGGACTATGTGCCATCTTTTGCAATGAAGCAACATTAAAAAGTAGATAATTTAGAAAATACCATTTGTCCATAAGCATACCATTAATACATAAGAACAAAACTGGTAAGGTTGGTTCCATAAAATGAAAAGAATATCCATAATAACAATATAGAAAGTAAACACCTCAGAGTTGCCACAAATAAATTCTCTAAGAAAAGCATATATAGGGAGTTTGAAAATAGGTGGAGTCCCGAACTAAGGGCTCACAAAAATAAATTGCTAGTCTTAAATGCCAACTACTAGCCTTGAGTCAGTGGAGAAGTACCTATCCCTACATGGTTAAATCATGAAGGCAAATATGCATTAGTATGTTGGAGTGTACTAAATTGTAAGTACCAGGGTTCTCGAACACTATCGG
This sequence comes from Solanum rostratum, assembly GCA_029948455.1. NCBI lineage: Eukaryota > Viridiplantae > Streptophyta > Magnoliopsida > Solanales > Solanaceae > Solanum > Solanum rostratum. The sequence continues at coordinate 46,215,553 of CM057053.1, read as the reverse complement.
ACCTCTTAGTGATGTTTGAATGAAAATTTACCAGGTGTCGCTCCATGTGAGGCCCACACAGCTCGTGTGAAGCCACACAGATTGTGTGGCCTCCAGTGGAGGGATACGTGGCCCAGTTTTTTATGGCGTGGACTCGACGGGAAGCTTCAGGCCAAGTGTGGGCACACGGAAACCCACACAGGCCGTGTGGCATGTGGCACACCATCGGGCTCGCGACTTGAAAATTTTTCTATGTATGAAATCACCGTCTCGTAATGTTTTTGTGCAGAAGTTTTCTAAGTGATGTTTTACTTCTCTCGGAACAACCCATATAGTGTTACACGAGTCGTGTGCTTGCCCGTATAGAACCCTTAACCTCAGAGAAATTCAAAGGGTTGGCACCGTGAAACTTGTCTAAGTGCTGTCTCACGGGGACTATTCATGACCCGTTTGATGGCTCATGGACAGTGTAGGCACCCTTGTGGTCCTGACGGTTCATTTCCTACCTGTTTTATTAATGGCATTTATCTAATTATGGTTTATTTTAATTATGATTTGTGACCTTCTACCTCTCCAAAAGCCCTAAACTTTGCTCATATCCTTCCCCTTTAATTCATTCTCTTTGAAACCTCTTCCCCTCAAAAGATCACTCCTAAAGGCTCTGTACTGTCCCCCCTCAAGACTCAAAGCTAGGGCTTAATTGAAGTTCAACTTTGAGCTAGGTTCTTCCCCAAATATCATCTCCTCAATCAACTTATATGGGATTGATTCTTGGTCCCTTACAACCAAGAAGACCCAAAACTCCTTCAATTGTTTTCATGAAATTTTAGATACTTTAATGTGGGATTTCATTATTGATCTCATGCTCTGATAACTTCTTTTGTCACGACTCGGGTATAAGGACTAGAATTGACACGATGATTGGGAACCCAAGAGTCCCCAAACAAGCCTGAAGTATCAAAATCTAAATCATTTGTTTGGAAGTGCATTCTAATAGTAAACACATAATTCTAAGGGATAGGAAAGTAGGACTCACGATATGGGGGTAGCAAAGGGGAAGGGGTTACATGGATCCACATAACACATAACACATAGAAACTAAGGGGCAGGTAGGTATGTCTAACTCATAGGGGGTAATACAGGGCTTAGAACCTTTCTACATTTCCACACCAAACATGCATTTGAAAAAATATGAAATTTCATAATCAATCAGCATGAATACATAAGACATATACCACGCATAGCATAAAGATCCATGAGAGTGTAGGAGATATCAAACAGTGCCTCTAAGAAAGATGGAACGGGGGCCGAGACATGCCCCGGGCTCAATCTCAAATAAGAAAGGAATCTAGAATAACATAGGTAGAGGGAAGGTGGCTTGTCCTTGGAGGATGGGACTCGCCACAAATACACTTTCCAGATCAAATTATTTGTCAAATGGTTGATAATGGCAATGCTCGGCCCCTACATGGTAAAATCATGTAGGCATAGAGTATGCGTTAGTACGTTTGAATGTACTAAGTATGTGGATATGCAATGTATATTACTTACTAAACCAGCACTCAAATGTTAGATGACAAGGGCACATAATATAGAAGGAATCACATAATCAAGGGAGGAATATACAAGATTGCATGAAATTCATGATGTATGAATGAAATGATGAGCATATATAACGAGGATGTGACCTCAACTTACAGACTTAAGACCAAGTGAGTTATAACTTGGAATCCCAATGAAATCCCCTAACCAGTACAGAGGTGGTCTACTTTCCAAAGGTAAACTATACTTCACCTTATGGGAACCTCTCCCATTTCATATGAAGTAACCCCTTTAAGAGAACCACTCGCATTTCGGAAGGGATTTTTCATGTCATATCATCATAATACTTCAACTTACGGGAACCCGACCCATTTCATATAAAGCAACCTTCCTTATGAGAACCCGTCCCATTTTGGATAGGATTATCATAACCCTTGCTAGACAGAGAGTTCTAGGAAAGAGAGAGGGCCCTTAGGGATAGCCCAGATGCCTCAAATCCATCGGTGCTAAGTAGGCATCCCACGAGAATACTTATACATATATGTGTTTTCAAGAGATACAATATTCCTTTCAAACCATAATTCACTTCAAAACCGTTCAATGTATATTTAGACTAAAATGACAAGTCATAATAATGATACTCATGCAAGGAATAGCTCATTCATATATACAATATGGTGCAAGCACTCGAGATGCTCAAAGAGCCATAATCATAAGATAGGTTTGTGATCACATTCTTGCATAACCAATTTCTTATCAAAATCATATTGAAATCATTTCCTTATACATAGTTGGGCTTATCCCACTTCATAATTTCCATACAAACTAATGTTAGTGAATGTAAATGCAATGCATGATGTTAGAATAGCATGGGTAATATAGATCCAAGCTAAAATCAACATTATATTATGAAATTGAAGTAAATCCATAATGAAATCAACACCTAAATCATAATATAAATCACTAATGCATAAAACAAATTTCAAAGGGACATGCATGTTCATAACTTCATTGTAAATCATCATAATAAGGATTAAAATAATTTAAAATCATAGATAAAGTACAACCATAAATCAATTGGACTTAATGAGATCAATAATGAAAACCCACATTAAAGTAGCTAAAATTTTATATTACCCTCGCTATTCTCACATCATGCATTGCATTACATTGGTTTATATAGAAATTATAAAGTGGGCTAAGCCGAATTATGTTTTATGAAATGATTTTGATAAGATTATGGGTTAGAACAAGAATGTATAGGGGCCGAGCACTTCCATTATCAACTTTTAACATGTAGTCCGATCTGGAAAGAGTATTTGTGCTGAGTTCCATCCTCCAAGGACAAGCCACCTTCCCTCTACCTATGCTATTCTAGATTCCTTTTTTATTTAAGGGTGAGCCTAGGGCATGTCTTGTCCCTCGTTCCATCTCGATTAGAGGCATTGTTGGATATCTCGTAAAACTCTCATTGATCTTTATGCTATATGTAGTATTTGGCTTATGTATTCATGCGTATTGATTATGAAATTTTGTATTTGTTTATATGCATGTTTGGTGTGGAAATACGAAAAGGTCCTAAGCCCCGTATTGCCCCTATAGACCGAGACATACCTACCCACCCCTTAGTTCCTATGTTTATGTGTTATGTGGATCCATGTAAAACCCTTCCCCTTTGCTACCCCCATAGCGAGAGTCCTACTTTCCCATCCCTTAGAATTATGTGTTTACTATTTGAATGCACTTTCGAACTGATGATGTGGATTTGGATACTTGAGGCTTTGTTTGGGGACTCTCAAGTTCCTATTCGCCATGTCACTTGTAGGCCCTATATCCGAGTCATGACAAAAGATTGTATTAGAGCCCTGGGTTTATAAATGGTCCTCGGAGTCCAACATGCCACGTCAAGTAGAGTCCAATTCATAGGTGTGAGGTCCACCATGTCTTTCGTCTTCATGCCCTCCCTTGTTTGAAGACTTATGTAATTGGCCTTCGTATCTTGACGGCGTCATTACTCAATTTCAGAAGATTCCTCGAGAAAGACCCCACCTAAGGCCGACTCTAATTGATGAGGATCAAGCACCCGAAGGGTCTATGGATGAACCTAACTCTAACGGTGAATTTTGTACAACTTTTTCCATGCTTTCCCGGTGGTGACCTCGATGACTAAGCAAGCTAACCTCCTGTAGGATCCTACACCAGCTTCTAGGGTGAGGGATTTCACCCGGATGAATCCTCCGAAGTTCTATGGTTCAAAGGCTGATGAGGATGGTTCAAAGTTCATTGATGAGCTCACGAATGTGTTCAACTATATGGGTGTCACTTCAGAGGAGAATGCAGAGTTAGCTGCCTATCAATTGAATGATGTGGCTTAGGTATGGTACACCTAATGCTCTATGGAGAGGATTTGCGGTGGTGATGTCAATTTGGAAGAGTTCAAACTTGCTTTCCTGGGCCAAGATGAATGAGTTACCGACCTCAAGCAGGGAAGTATGAGTGTGAGGGACTACGCCCTCAAATTCACAAAGCTCTCCAAGTATGCTCCATTACTTGTAGCTGACCCCAGTTGAAGGATGCACAAGTTCATTTCTGGTCTCTCAAACTTTCTTGTGAAAGGGTGTCGTACTACTGTGCTCATATGGGGTATGGATATCTCTAGACTCATGGTGTATGCTTTACATATTGGAGGGGGTGGAAAATTCAGGGAGAGGGGGATACACGATCCTAAGGGGGCCCATCTCGATGGTGGATTTTCTGACTCTTGGGGTGGTGGTTTTGGTCATTTCCCGCAGGGCTAAGGTTCCAAAACTCAGGTTGCTAATGTTCGGGTACCTCCTCATGGGGCACCAATTGGTGGTGTACAAGGGCATCCTCTATGCGGCAAGTGTAGAAAACCTTACATAGGTGCTTGTTGGAAGGATCTAGGTGCTTGCTTTGGGTGTAGTGATAAGAACTACAAGGTTGTTAATTGTCCTAGATATGCACATAGAGGTCAAGGTTAGGTGGCTCAAGGTGGTCAAGGCCAAAAATGAGCTCGCTAAGGTGTGTCACAAGGAACAATAGGTTTTATGCGCTCCACGCCCGCCAAGAGGTCGAGGAAGCTTCAGATGTCGTGACTGGTATGTTAAAAGTTTTTGATTTTGATGCTTATGTATTGCTGGACCTGGGTGAAAATTTGTCTTTTGTCACTCCTTTGTTGGCTGTTAAATTCTGTTTGAGTCCCTAGATTTTGAAGGATCCATTTTCAGTTTATACTCTAGTAAGTGAATCTATTTTTGCACATAGGGTCTATCATGGCTGTCCTATTTCTGTCTCGCGCAAGGTTTTCCCGTGTGACCTTGTGGAACATAAGATGTTCGACTTTGACGTGAATTTTAGGATGGATTGGTTGCATGCATCATATGCCTCTATAGATTGTAGAACCCGGAGGCCTAAGTTCCAACCTCCTGGTGAACCCGTCCTTGAATGGAAGGGTAGAGACTCCTCTATAAAAGGTTGGTTTATTTCCTACCTTAAAGCTCGGAAAATGATTTTGAAGGGGGTGCATTTATCATATTGTGAGGGTCAAGGATATGGAGCCTGAGACACCTACTATTGAGTCGGTTCCAATGGTGAATGAGTTCCTGGATGTGTTCCCCAAAGGCTTGCCCAGTATTCATCCAGAGAGGGAAGTGGATTTTGACATAGATCTTCTTTCGGATACTCAATCTATCTCTATTTCTCCTTATCGTATGGCATCGGCAGAGTTGAAGATGTTAACAGATCAATTAAAGGATTTGTAGGAAAAATGGTTCATTTGGCCAAGTATATCGTCATGGGGTGCTCCAGTGGTTTTTGTGAGGAAAAAGGATGGGTTCCTCTGAATGTGTATTAATTGTAGGAAATTGAATAAGGTGACCATTAAAAATAAATATCCGCTTCCTAGGATTGATGACTTGTTCGACCAGCTGGAAAGAGCTACCCACTTCTCAAATATTGACCTTCGTTCCGGGTATCATTAGTTGAAGGTTAGAGAGTGTGATATTCCTAAGACGGATTTTTGGACTAGATATGGGCACTATGAGTTTTTGGTGATGTTGTTCAGTTTAACCAATGCTACAGCTGTGTTCATGGATCTTATGAATCGGGTGTTCAAGCCTTTTCTGGATAGTTTTGTGGTAGTCTTCATCGATGATATCCTTATTTTTTTCACGAAGTAAGCAGGAGCATGGGGACCATTTGATATTGGTTCTACAAACTTTGAGGGAGAAGAAGTTATTTGCCAAGTTTAGCAAATGTGAATTCTTGTCGGGTGAAGTAGCCTTTCTTGGTCATGTAGTATCCGGTGCTGGTATTAATGTGTATCCGAAGAAGATCGAAATGGTGAAAAATTGGCCCAGACTATTGACTCTTTCGGATATTTGAAGCTTTCTATGGTTGGCCAGCTATTATAGTAGGTTCGTTGAATGACTCTCTTCTATTGCATCTCATTTGACTAAATTGACCCAAAACAAGGTTAAGTTATTATGGTCAGAGGAATGCGAGAAGAGTTTCCAAACTTTAAAGGATCGGTTTACATTGGCTCCCGTCCTGACATTACCAAATGGCTTGGAGGGATTCTTGGTGTATTATGATGCCTCACACATCGATTTGAGGGATATGCTTATGCAACATGGTAAGGTAATAGCGTATGCATCAAGGCAGTTGAAGGTGCATGAGCGTAATAGCCTAATGCATGAACTTGAGTTGGCGGCGGTGGTTTTTGCCTTGAAAATATTAAGGCCCTATGTGTATGGAGTGCATGTTGATGTTTTTACCGATCATAAGAGTTTGTAATACATGTTCACTCAAAGGGATCTCAATTTTAGACAAACGAGATGGTTGGAGCTCCTAAAAGACTATGGCATGAGTGTTTGATATCATTTCGGCAAGGCCAACGTTTTTGTCGTTACTCTCAGTAGGTTGTCTATGGGTAGTGTAACACATGTTGAAGAAGCAAGGAAGGAGTTGGTTAAGGATGTTCACCAGTTGGCTAGGTTGGGTGTTAGGTTGGCCTACACGGATAATGATGGTATCCATGTTCAAAGCAGGGCAGAATGTTCCGTAGTGATTAATGTGAAAGCTAAATGATATTTGGACCCCTCGTTGGTTGAATTGAAGAATTTAGTTGCTGGAAAAGAGATAAAGGTATTCTCCTAAGGGGGAGATTGTGTGCTCCGGTACCAGGACCGACTTTGTGTAAGGAAGGAGTTGGTAAAGGATGTTCACCAGTTGGATAGGTTGGGTGTTAGGTTGGCCTACTCGGATAATGATGGTATCCATGTTCAAAGCAGGGCAGAATCTTCCGTAGTGATTGATGTGAAAGCTAAATAAGATTTGGACCCCTCGTTGGTTGAATTGAAGAATTTGGTTGCTGGAAAAGAGATAGAGGTGTTCTCCTAAGGGGGAGATTGTGTGCTCCGGTACTAGGACCGATTTTGTGTTCTGGATGTGGATGATCTTAGAATGGAATCATGAGGGATGGTCACAATTCCCATTATTCTATTCTTCTGGGATCTACTAAGTTGTATCGGGAGATGAGGAGATGTATTGGTGGCATGGTATGAAGAAGGATATAGCTAAGTTTTTGTCCGAGTGACCAAGTTGTCAACAAGTGAAGGTAGAGCACCAAAGTCCCGGTGGCTCAGCGTAGAGCACCAAAGTCCCGGTGGCTCAGCTCAAGACATTGAGATTACCACATGGGAATGGGAAGATGCAAACATGGACTCTGTGTTTGGTTTACCTCGAACCCAAAGGCAATTTGACTCCATTTGGGTTGTTGTTGATCGGATGACTAAGTCGGTTCACTTTCTATCGATCAAGACTACCTTATGCACTGAGGATTACACAAGGTTGTACATCTAAGAATTGGTGAGGTTGCATGGTTTGCCTAGGTCCATAATATTGGATCACGACACCCAATTCACTTCCCTCTTTGGAGATCATTTCAAAGGGGACTTGGAACTAAGAATACGTTGAGCACCACTTTTCATCCTCAAACTGATGGGCAAGCTGAGAGAACTATTCAAAACTTAGAGGATATGTTGAGGGCTTGCATGTTGGAGTTAAAGGGTAAATTGGGTGATCACCTTCCACTCATTGCATTTGCCTATAACAAAAGTTTCAATGCTAGCATTGGGATGGCACCATTTGAGGCCTTATATGGGAGAAGGTGTAGGTCACTGATGGGGTGGTTTGAATTGGGAGGGATGGCATTGATGGGCCCGGACTTGGTGTTGAAGGCTATGGAGAAGGTGAAGGTGATTAGAGAAAGGTTGAAAACGACACAAAGCCACCAAAAGTCCTATTCGAATACTAGGTGAATAGATCTTGAATTTAATGTTGGTGATTAGGTATATGTGAAGGTTTCACCCATGAAGGGTGTGATGCAATTTGGCAAGAGGGGTAAGTTAAGCCCCCAGTATGTTGGCCTTTATGAGATCATTGAACGGACTAGGAGCGTGGCTTATAAGTTAGAATTGCCTCCAGACTTGAGTTCCATTCACCCTGTCTTTCATGTGTCTATGTTAAGAAAGCTAGTTGGTGATCCTATCACCATTGTGCCTTTGGAAGGAATTAAGGTTGAAGAAAGCTTATCTTATGAGGAAATCCCGGTAGAGATCTTGGATAGGCAAGTAAAGCGGCTTCGTAAAAAGGATGTGGCTTCGGTGAAGGTACTTTGGAGAAATCAACCTATGGAGAGTGTTACATGGGAGGTAGAGCTGGATATGATGAAGCGATATCCTCATCTTTTCTAATCTACTCAAGCCTAAGGTACTAGGTCCTCCCTTTCCTAAATAGTCTTAATTCCTTCACTTTTGAGTCTTATGACAAGACATGCATACATGTGCACAAAAATGATTTTTTGATGATGGAATGATTTGAATACATTTTAAATTGGGTTTTAAAGACTATAATTTTCAAATAGTAAACTGATAGAAGGATTTGAATACATTTTAAACTGGGTTTTAAAGACTATAATTTTCAAATGGTGAACTATTCATTGTACCCTCTGTTTGGATGCTTCATGTCCTAAGTCAAGCTTTCAAGCATTGTTGTTGCACATTCGGAGACGAATGTTCCCAAGGGGAAGACGATGTAAGGACCGGAGTTCTCGAACGGCTTTATCCGACCTCTTATTGATGTCTTGAACAAAAATCTACTAGGTGTCGCTCTATGGAAGGCCTACACGGCCTGTGTGAATCCACACAGAATGTGTGACCTCCAGTAGAGGGATACTTGACCAAGTTCTCAATGGCGTGGACTCGACGAGAAGTTTCAGGGAAAGAGTAGGCACACGACCACCCATATGGGTCGTGTGACATGTCATGGACCGTGTGGCCTACCGTGGGGCTCGCGACTTTACAATTTTGGTATGTATGAAATCACCGTCTCATAACATTTTTCATGCTGAAGTTTTCTAAGTGATGTTTTACGGCTCTTAGAACGACCCATGTAGTGTTACACTGGTTGTGTGGTTTCCCGTATAGAACCCCTTAACCTTGGAGAAATTCTAAGTGTTGGCACCACAAAACCTGTCTAAGTGCAGTCCCATGGGCACTGTTCACATCCTTGTGATGGCTCACGGACAGTGTAAGCGCCCATGTGGTCTTGACGGTTCATTTCATACCCATTTCATTAATGGTGTTTATGTAATGACGGTTTATTTTAATTATGATTTTTGACCTTTTACCTCTCCAAAACCCCTAAACTCAGTTGATATCCTTCCCCTTTAATTCATTCCTTTTGAAACCTCTTGCCCTCAAAAGATCACTCTAAAAGACTATCTACTCTCCCCTCTCAAGACTTAAAGCTAGGGCTTTATTGGGGTTGAACTTTGAGCTAGGTTCTTCCCCAAATTTCAGCTCCTCAATCAAGCTATGTGGGATTGATTTTTCGTCCCTTTCAACCAAGAAAACCCAAAACTCCTTCAATTGTTTTCATGAAATTTTAGCTACTTTAATGTGGGTTTTCATTATTGATCTCATTAAGTCCAATTGATGTATGGTTGTACTTTATCTATGATTTTAAATTACTTTAATCCTTATTATGATGATTTACAATGAAGTTAGGAAGTTATGAACATGCATGTCCCTTTGAAACTTGCCTTATGCATGGGTTATTTATATTATGATTTAGGTGTTGATTTAATTATGAATTCACTTCAACAATTTTATATTATAATGTTTATTTTAGCTTGGATCTATATTATCCATGCTATTCTCACATCATGCATTGCATCTGCATTCATGAACATTGATTTATATGGAAATTATGAAGTGGGTTAAGCCCAACTATGTATAAGGAAATGATTTCAATACGATCTTGATAAGAAATTGGTTATGGAAAGAATGTGATCATAAACCTTTCTTATGATTATGACTCTTTGAGGATCTCGGGTTCTTACACCATCTTGTATATGTGAATGAGCTATTTCTTGCATGAGTATCATGATTATGACTTGTGATTTGGCATTTGAGTCTAAATGTACATTGAACAATTTTGAAGTGAATTACGGTTTGAAAGGAATATTGTGTCTCTTGAAAACACATATATGTATAATATTCTCGTGGGATGCTGACTTAGTAACGATAGATTGGGGGCGTCAAGGCTATCCCCAAGCCCTCTCCCTTTCCTCGAACTATGTGCCTAGCATGGGATATGAGAATCCTATCCGAAATGGGATGGGTTCCCGTAAGGAAGGTTACTTCATACGAAATGGGATGGGTTCCCGTAAGTTGAAGTATTGTGATGACATGACATGAAAAATCCTTTCCGAAATGGGAGTGGTTCCCATAAGGGGGTTGCTTCATACGAAATGGGAAGGGTTCCCGTAAGGTGAAGTATGGTTTACCTTTCGCAAGTAGACCACCTCTGTACCAATGAGGGAATTTCATTGCAATTCCAAGTTATAGCTCGCTTGGTCTTACGCATATCAGTTGAGGTCATATACCCGTTATATATGCGCACTATTTCATTCATACATCATGAATTTCATGGTATCTTGTATATTCCTCCATTGATTATATGATTCCTTCTATATTATGTACCCTTGTCATCTAACATTTTAGTGCAGGTTTAGTAAGTCATATGCATAGCATGCCCGTATACTTAGTACATTCAAACGTACTAACACATACTTTATGCCTATATGATTTTACCATGTAGGGGCCGAGCACTTCCATTGCCAACCGTTTGACGAGTAGTCCGATCTGGAAAGAGTATTTGTGGTGAGTCCCATCCTCCAAGAACAAGTTACCTTCCCTCTTGACTATAGGCATTGTTGGACATCTCGTAGACTCTCATGTATCTTTATGCTATGCGTGGTATTTGTCTTATGTATTCATGCAGATTGATTATGAAATTTCATATTTGTTTATATGTATGTTTGGTGTGGAAATGTGGAAAGGCCCTAAGCCCCGTGTTTCCCCCATAGAGTGAGACATACCTACCCGCCCTTTAGTTCCTATGTGCTATTTGTTATGTGGATCCAAGTAAACTCCTTTCCCTTTTCTACCCCTATAGCATGAGTCCTACTTTTCCATCCCTTAGAATTATGTGTTTACTATTTGAATGCACTTCCAAACTGATGATGTGGATTAGGATACTTGAGGCTTGTTTGGGGACTCTCAGATTCCCATTTGCCGTGTCATTTTTAGGTCCTATACCCGGGTCGTGACATAAATATGTGAGATGTAATGCATGGATGAAACTATAATGTCATCATAGTTAAAAATAACAAATATGTATACAAATGAAATAAGTTTAAACATGCACAAGGAATATGGCTCAGATAAACATGAGACAACACATATTAAACACATGAAATTAATATATATGATAGGATCATGTAAACTTTGTAGGAATGGACCATAACTGACATTAAGAGCATGTTAGTTAATACATGGAATCTAATGAACTCCTTCCACTGGGAAAATGCAAATGCACTCCTTCCACTGGGAAAAAGGGAATCTACTTACATAGGTAGATATCCAAAACATAGTAACTTGCAATTGTATCTTTCATAAATTTTGAGCCTACGTGGATCCACTAGCCTAGCCTATAAGGATCCTATGGTGACATATAGTTACGGACATCGAGGTTTAGCTTCAGGGGAATTATGCCTCACCTAACAGGATGAGTCCCAACCTCTTTCCCTCTCAGTGCTCAGTCAACCCACTGGAATCTTATAAAACATGCTTTTAGAATCATATGTAGCAATCATAGGATAGGTCAAACTTAAGAATCTTTCTTATAGATCTTTTAGGGAAATAATCATCATACATATATCTTTGGTAAACTTTAACTTTGAAGCTCTTCATAGATTCCCTATTCATAGTCATAGTTCATGGAATACCTTTATTAAAAATAAGGTGGGATTAATTGATGCATGTGGATAAACTTCTACGAAAAAGGCTAGCTTAGGGGAACAATCATAAATCAGATAAATCTTAAGAAATTTCATTAAAAAGGAATATCGAAAACAACCAACCATAATCATATCAAAACCCTTCATAGAATCAACATCGTAGTTCAAACATATATATATTTTCACTTATCAAGGTAATCATTAAAGTTTACTAACATCATATAGCAACTTAAAATCACGAAATCATCATAAGCATACGTTAGAATTGAGTAACTTAAAGAAAAGGTAAAATGCATAGTAGGGAACTCTATGGGTAAAAGAATACTCATAAATCAACTTACATACCTAGGGAAGTAGACAGAAATGGAAATTGGAACTTTGAGGAAGAAGCTTGGAAACCATAGCTTATTCTTAGGAGTACTTGAAGACCCCTCTTTCTTTGAAGACTTTTGGAGTGTAGAATAAAGGTAATTAGGGCTTGTAGGCTAATATAGATTCCTTTCCCTTCCCTAAAATGATATGGTGTTGAATTAGAATTGATGAAAATGACTGAATTTCCCCTTTCTTAAAAATTGTCAAAAGCCATCTACGAGACGCCGATTACGGGCCGTAAACTGACTTATGGGCCCTAAGTCCTTTCATTTGATAGCTCACCTGTGAAATTTTTGAAATTTGACTGTTGTTGAATGAAAGCCATGATAAACTGGATGAGCCATGGAATTACTTATTGTTCGTGGTTGGACTAGTAGAGTCTTTCAACTCTTTGCGAAATTTCACTTTATTCTTTACCTCTTCACACAAAACCTTATATCGGCCTCATCACATTCCACGGGCCATCTGATAACTTTTAAATCAACTTCCTGAAAGCTCTTACTTTTCGCCATGTCTAGGGTCCCACTCATGAACTTATCTTTGAGTTGTAATAACGCCTACGGGTCGTAACCTAGTCTGTGTATTACCCCACACTTGAAAATTTTTCCCCTTCCAGAAGTTCAATGTTTTAGGACTGCCCCTATGAGTCCTTGAACAATGTATGGGTCATAAACAGCCTGCTGAACTAGGTTCCCAATCATTTTTCTTGCTACCTTTTCTGCACTCAAGGTTCCTAAACTGAGGGTCGTTACAACGTCTCCCTCTTGGGAACATTTGTCCCTGACTGTACTTATATGCATGATATAAAAAGTAAACTAGCAGCCAATAACCCAATATGCATGCAAAAATGCAAGTCAGACCTGATTTCTCAAAAACCTATGATCATATTTTAAAACATGTTTCAAAACTGTCCATAAACATCTAATAAGTGCATACATCATGAGAAACTAGAATGCATGAGGCTCAAGGTGTTGAAAGAATTTCTTAGTACCTTAGGCTTGAGAAGAGTAGAATATATGTGGATAGATAGCACTTCATTATATCCGCTTCCGGTTCCTATCTAGCATGCTCAACTTGTTGGTTCCTCCAAAGTACCTTGATAGATGTGACTTTCTTGTTCCTCAGCTTCTTCACTTGTCGATCTAGGACTTGAACTGGTACTTCTTCATAACTCAAACCCTCTTCAATGCTCACATCATGCAAAAAAAACCATGGAACTTGGGTCAACCATAAATTTTCTCAATATTGATACATGAAAGACCGAATGAATCAAGTGCATCTGGTTGGGTAGATCCAACTCATATGATATGTTCCTCGCTCTCCTCACTACCTCGTTAGTTCTTACATATCTAGGACTCAATTTCCCCTTCTAACCAAACCAGAGAACAAATTTCATTTGAGATTCCTTCAAATAGACCCAATTACCAACATAGATCTCAAGTTCCTTTCTTCTTACATCAAACACTACAAGAGAATGAGCCTTTAGCGAAAGGAAATTTAGTCGCTAAAAGTGACAATCCAGTCGTTAATGATCATTTACGACTGGAAAAAAATTGGTCGTCGCCCGTCGTTAGTAGCCCCGACGTTAAAAGTAGGCGACCAAATTCTAATCCCGTCGTTAATAAATCATTAGTGACGACAAAAACTTTAGTCGTTAGATCTCTTTTTGCGATCACATTTTTCCGTCGTTAAGTTTTATCTTGGTCGCTAGATAACTTCAAAAAGTGATATTATAAGCTCTTTTAGTGACCAAAATTCGATCCTTAATATTATGTAACATCAATAATTTTTAACAACCAATTTTTTCTTAATTTGTTGATGATTTTTTAAAAATAAATATTATTATATAAAAAGTAACATTTTTTCCCTTTCATAATTGACAAATAAAAGTAATTATTTCATATGTATTTAAACAAATATTTCAAACTCATAAAATAGTATAATAAATTGTTCATAATAATTTAAGCATTGTACGCAATCCATTACTAAGAACAAAGATGTTTTAAAAATCCTACAAGAATAAAAATAATAATCCAGAATATATATGTCGAGATGGTAGTTAATATTTGTAAGCACATAGCCTAGATAATTAATAAGTAAAATAAATTTAATTAATTTCTGCACTTCAACTCATCATCTGCTAACATCTTCAATTATTTTAATTAATTCAACTAGTTCCCCACTTGAAGATCCATCGTAACTTTCAATTCTTGATCACCTGTTGCAAGGATAAAAGTTTACATAAATTGAATAGTTCAATTGATATGTTGCACAAACACAATTGATGATTTACTATGATAAAAAAACAAAAGAGAAACGTATACTATGCAAAGGAACAAAAAAACTTGATTCAGCCAACAACAGAAATGGGGAAAACTTGATTCAGGCAACAATGTGCTGCTGAAAAAATTAATTCAGGCAACAACAATAATGTGGAGTTTCCAGTGTTAATTGCTTCCAAGATTTCTCATTTGAGTGTATATTTCTATCTAATTTGATGCCATTCCTTTCACCTTCTATCTTGTATCTATTTTCGAAATCTCAGTTCATCTATTCATTTTATTTTGGAAAAAAAAAGAAAAACAAGGAACATGATATACAAGGAATATTTCGAGGCAAACGAGTAGTAGAAATATTACTAACCTGTAATGTAATTCAATCAGTATTTTGTTCACATGATGGCGAGGTTGATGAAGGGTCTCTGAACATTGTACTTTCAAACATTTCACATTTCTTTTCTATGATATCCATGCGTTTTTTCATGGATTCATTTTCTTTTCGACTTGCATTTAATTCTTCTAGTAGTGCAGCCTTTTCCTTTCTACTCACATTTAGCTCTTCTAACAGTGCACTCTTTGCGGAGCTACCTCCTTTCAAGTCCTTACTAGTTATTCCACCACCAAATCCAATCACATGACTCTTTTTCTGAGGTCCAAAGCATCTCTCTACTACCTCAATATTAGTAAGAGATGGCTCAGCTTGTAGTACATCTTGAATTTCTACCTATAAAATACAACACATTTATAGATAATGCAATATATTAAGTAAAAGTATGTGAAATAATTTTTTTAAATGAACATACATATTTTTGATTGGTTTCAGGTTCAAGAAGTTTGTTGTCCTTCTTACGAGTCTCAAAGAAGATAGTCGCCATGTCTGGTGGATTACCATGCTTACCTCCCTTCAAAATTAAAAAAAATAGTCATATATTTGAAATGAAGGGGAGTTCTCTTAACTAAATTAAAAAAATCACATATGTACCAATTCATAAATTATCTCTCTAATTGGTTTGCTACCCGTACGATGAGGCATACTCAACTTAGACCTATTCATTGCGTTTCGCATGCTTGTTTCCTATATAAACAACACATTTGCAAAATTATGATAGATAATTGACATGACTAGTTGATAATAAGTATCTTACCTTAAATTTTTCAGATAAAAAATGCTCTTTGACCAACCATTCCCAATCACTTTTATCGACCCCTGGAGGCACATCTTTTAGAACCTCTTGCAGTGGTTTAGACTTTGCTTTCATGTGTAGCGATCCTCTCCAATTATTCCATAACCTTCTCATATGTTTCAACACATCTTCTTTATGACTATTCATGTCATCACTATCAAATTTTTCGTGATATATTTTACAAATGTCACTGAATAAGAGACTCACAATTTTAAAAGAAAGCTGAAAAATAATGTGCAGTCAGCAAGGTTTTTAAATAGTAATTAGAACATTATTTATACACTTGAATGGATGGTCCAAAAGCAGAGGAACAATTGTAGATTATGGACAAAAACAGAGAGATAATTGTAAGTAATAGACAAACAACAGAGCACTACCTGTAACACTTTGAGCTTTAACTAGTCAACCTGTAACACTTTGAGCTATATACAAGTTGTTAGCTCTTTTATCTTCAAGTTGTTCATCAGGTATATGGCACCCCTTAATGTTTTTATTTTTCAGGTCAAGTCATTTAATTTGGCACAAAAGAAGATTTGAACAATTGGCTTCTCAGTGATCCAATGCGAACCCCTGGAGCTTTGAAATGCCACAGTTATAAGTTATGGTGTAGTAACAAATACTACTAACATACATTCAAGTTCCAAGGGCATCTGAAGATCCAACATTCAAATTCCAACTTCCCCTGCAACTAGCTGCATCTAGAGAAATTGCAAGGTCATTGCTTGGAGGTAGAATAAGATAGCAGTGTTCCATTACAGTGATCATTAATAAATTCTTGAACCATTTCTATTAAAACATTGCATCCTACCTTCACAGATTCAAAGTTCAGCTGGAATGTTGGTCTCAAGGAATTTGCACATCCTGCAATTGAAAAGCCTGAAGAGAGAGACTCAGTTCAAGACTTTGCTTTTCTTAATATTTTCAGTCCAATATTCTTCTAAGTAGTCTCTATGTTTGGTTTCGTATTCCGGATTAGCACAATGGTTCTTGAGAAGGAGCTCAAACTTTGTCAGGTAATTAACCATATTCGTGAGAATTCTGGATTGTATATTCAACAGTTTTCTGATTTCCAATTTGATATACAGGCAAAGACTGTTATGGGACTTTTTGATCTACAACTATGAACCACCTATCTCAACTCTAGTTAGACGTGTTGATACTTCGATCTTATCCATTGGTAACCTCATGTTATTCATCTAAAAGAGAGTGAATTCCAAAATAAAAAGAGTACTTTTGCACACATGTACAGCCAGAGCAGCCAGAGAGAGCAGTAGCAAAAATAGTTGCTTACAACCAGTAGTCCAGAGCAGTACAGCCAGAGCAGCCAGCCAGAGCAAAAAGCAAAGATAGTTGGTTACTGGAAAACTACTCGCACTGAGCAGCTGCATCAATACTCTCGTGGGAGTGTGCTTGACCCACTCTAGAAACCTAATCAAATAACTTGAAACAAATGATGAACACTAGTGAGGAACCATGATTGATCTACAACTATGAACCACCTATCTCAACTCTAGTTATACGTGTTGATACTTCGATCTTATCCATTGGTAACCTCATGTTATTCATCTAAAAGAGAGTGAATTCCAAAATAAAAAAAGTACTTTTGCACACATGTACAGCCAGAGCAGCCAGAGAGAGCAGTAGCAAAAATAGTTGCTTACAACCAATGGTCCAGAGCAGTACAGCCAGAGCAGCCAGCCAGAGCAAAAAGCAAAGATAGTTGGTTACTGGAAAACTACTCGCACTGAGCAGCTGCATCAATGCTCTCGTGGGAGTGTGCTTGACCCACTCTAGAAACCTAATCAAATAACTTGAAACAAATGATGAACACTAGTAAGGAACCATGATTGATCTACAACTATGAACCACCTATCTCAACTCTAGTTAGACGTGTTGATACTTCGATCTTATCCATTGGTAACCTCATGTTATTCATCTAAAAGAGAGTGAATTCCAAAATAAAAAGAGTATTTTTGCACACATGTACAGCCAAAGCAGCCAGAGAGAGTAGTAGCAAAAATAGTTGCTTACAACCAGTGATACAAACATGTACAACCAGAGCAGCCAGCCAGAGCAAATAGCAAAGATAGTTGGTTACTGGAAAATACTTACAGTGACAGCTCCCCACATGTGTTCCAATTTAGCTTCTTCGATGTCTGTCCATGAGTGTACCCGCAAAGGACACATATTACGATCACGAACTAAGGAACCCAAGTGTCTTGAAAATAAAGCATGATGATCCCCAACAACTCGATTATGATAAAAAGTGACTCTAAGCTTTTCTCCAGATTTGAGTCCTGTAACAACTTTACATAAATTTGGTCCTCTAACCTTTTTTACCTTGTTGAATTCACAAGGACCTACAAATTTTGATACAAGTCAAACATAAAAATTTTAAATATGTAAACAATGTATAATTTATGCAAATTAAGAGATCAGCTAATTACTTGTTTTGCTTCTACTGGGGTCTTGCACCACTTCAACTTCATCTCGAGGGAGGGTAAGATCATCCTCCATTTGATTCGACCACGAGGGAACAAGATTATTATTGTGTGAGAGTTCATTCAGCTCGTTAGTTGCAGTTTCAGAATCTTTTCTTTTGCCATTCAAAGTTCTCTTTACAGCACACTTTCTCACAGAGTTCACAGAAGCTTTTCCCTCGTCCTCTAGCTAAGGCACCGGGTGGAAGGTATGATTG
Organism: Solanum rostratum; assembly: GCA_029948455.1. Lineage (NCBI taxonomy): Eukaryota > Viridiplantae > Streptophyta > Magnoliopsida > Solanales > Solanaceae > Solanum > Solanum rostratum. The sequence goes on along the minus strand of CM057053.1, from coordinate 46,197,112 downwards.
CTTTAAGTTGTTTAAACTTGATCCCATTTCAGACTTCTTAAAGTTTGAAGGATCCATCTCATCCTGTCATAAAATTCAATAGTAGAACACATTTAGTTAATTATCTTTTAGTACGCATATTAACATACAACAAATATAAAAATATCTAGAATAAATAAACAAAAATTAAAATGTTACTAGTCAAAGCTATGAGACCATCACAAAAGTTACATAAAGTTCCAAACCTGTAGGAGTTTTTTTTCTTTTCCTTTCACTTGAATCAAGTAAATCCTCGGAATCAATATCATTAATTTGCACATCATCAAAAGAATCACGAGGCATAACCTTTCGCACCACATTCCACCCTTTATTAGAATGATCGCTAGCATAAAATACTTGTGATGCTTGATTGGCTAATATAAAAGGCTCATTGGTTTTCAAAAATCATTGGGGATTAACGCTTACATAATCATATTCATCTATTTTAACTCCCCTTTCTTTTTCATACACATCAAACCAAATACATCTAAACAAAACCAATCTTCTCCCCCCAACAAATTGCAACTCAAGAATCTCTGTTAGTTCTCCATAGTAATCAATAATTCTATCTTCTTCATCCGTCTCACCAACAACAACGACTCCACAATTTTGAGTCTTCAAACCTTTATCATAATCTTGTACATGAAATCTATATCCATTAATAATGTAGCCTTTGAAACTTGTCACATATTTCATGGGACCACGCGACAATGCAAGAAAATCTGCCATCTTCTTACTCTTGTCATGTTTGTATAATCTTGCAACCTATTATCATTAAGAACATAATTTAACAAATATTATTTATATGATTTGAAAATCATATGTTTTGTTTAGTATTTACCTTTTCTTTAAACCAATTGATGAATTGCCTATCTGAATTCCTTTGAGAGGAATTACCTGGAATTTGAGAAAACTCTCTACAGAAGATTAAACGATAATAAATAATTAGGATCCAATAATTATTTTGGAGGAGTTGTAAGATAATTATTTGAAAAAATTAGTACTTACTCGGGAAATGGTTGAACTTCATAACAGTTCTTCAAAATATAAATATGGGCTTGCTTCCTTTCTTTTATATCAAGTCGACGTGGCTTGCCACCTCTTAAAGCTTTTCCAGGTTGACAAAAAATCGTTAAATCTCCATCAATTTCTACAGCACCCCCATCATAATTTCGTTCAAGGCGATTAAATTTTGTCTCCATTGTATGCAAATACCTTGAACATAAAGTGGTAAATTCATTTGCTATGTATCCCTCTGCAATAGAACCTTCAACGCAAGATCTGCTACGAATAAATAGCTTCAAAAAATATAACCACCGCTCTATCGGATACATTGATCTGTATTGAACAGGTCCAGCAATCATAGCCTCATTAGCTAAATGAATTGGCAGGTGCTCCATAACATCAAAAAAAGCAGGAATAAAAATCTTCTCCAGCTTGCATTGAGTTATAGGAATTTGTGCATCTAATTATTCCAACTCCTCAAGTTTTAAACACTTTGCCCCAAGTCGATTGAAAAATATCGACAACTCAATTAGTGCCTCTCACACCTCTTTACAAAGCAAACTACGTATGGCAAGTGGAATTAAATGTTGTAGAAGAACATGACAATCATGACTTTTTAATCCAGAGATTTTGTGATCTTTCAGATTGATACAATGAGAAATATTCGACGAAAATCCATCTGGAACCTTCAAATCCTTCAAGAATTTTAAAAACTTATGATTCTCTTCAGGAGATAACGTGAAACATGCTGCTGGTAACTCATATTTATCTCCATTTATTTTTGGATGTAATTCTTTCCTGATATTCATTGCTTGCAAATCCAACCGACTGTTCAAGGTATCTTTTGTTTTACCTTTGATATTTAAGATTGTTCCCATTATATTATCACATATATTCTTTTCAATATGCATCACATCTAAATTATGCCGCAATAATAGAGTTTTCCAATATGGAAGATCAAAAAATATGCTTTTCTTATTCCAATTATCACCTCTACTCTCATGTGACACCTTAATCTTCTTCTTTTGATCATTTGTTAGAGGTAGCCCATGTAAATCAGCCACTTGATCGAGTATGTCATCACCTGACAATGTATTTGGAGGTAATCTCCACTCTTTGGTACCATCGAATGACTTTTTATCATTCCTCCATTTGTGATTAAGAGGAAGAAAGCGTCTATGACCCATATAGCATTGTTTTTTACCATTTTCCAACCTATTTGAGGAAGTTTCTTTATTGCAAATTGGGCAAGCCAATTTTCCTTTTGTACTCCAACCAGATAATTCCCATCAGCTGGAAAGTCATTAATAGTCCATAACAAAGCAGCATGCAATGTAAAGTTCTGTTTTGTGGATGCATCAAAGGTACCAACTCCAGTTTCCCATAATTCCTTTAATTCATCAATTAAAGGTTGGAGATAAACATCAATTGCATCTCCAGGACTTCCAGGACCGGGAATAAGCATTGACAAAATAAAATTTTCCTGCTTCATGTAGAACCAAGGTGGTAAATTATAAGGAATAAGTACCACAGGCCAAATACTGTATGGATTTCTAGAACTTCCAAATGGTTGAAAACCATCACTAGCAAGTCCAAGTCTAACATTACGAGGCTCTACAGAAAATGATTGATGAAGTTCATCAAACTTTTTCCATGCTTTAGAATCAGTCAGGTGCCTCATACTTCCATCATTAGCTTTGTTTTCATGATGCCATCTCATTAAAGAAGATGTTTTTTAGCGCATAAACAATCTTTGAAGCCTTGGCTTTAGAGGAAAATAGCGTAGGATCTTGTTTGGTATCTTTTTTCCATTTTTGAACTTGGTTTCCCCATTAGATTTATCTTCTTTCCATCTAGATGCACCACAAATTTTGCAAGAATCAATAAACTTATCATTCTTCCAATATAACATGCAATCATTCTTACAAACATCACTCTTTTCATATGAAAGCCCTAGGCTTCGAATTAGCTTCCTTGCTTCGCAATATGAATCTGGCAAATTCTAATCATCAGGCAATAAATCTTTCTTTAGCATCTTCAGTAGCATATTAAATGAAGCATTACTCCAACGACCAATACTTTTAATATGAAGCAATTTCACTAAAGTAGAAAGTTTTGAAAGTTTTGAAAGTTTTGAACCTTCATATAGTGGTTGGTCAAAATCCTTTAAAAGATTATAGAATTTTTTTGCATCAGGATTTGGTTCCTCCTCTAGAAAATCATCACCATTTGTATTTATATTATCCATATTACAAGTAGGATGTAAATCTGTAAGAATCTCCCATATTTCATCCTCCTCCTCCTCCTCATCCTCGCTAATTTCATTGTCATCATTTATAGATTCTGAATCAGATTCTTCTATCTCCCCTGCCCTCTCTCCGTGGTGATACCAAAAAGTATAACTTTGAATTATTCCATGCACTATCAAATGTGATCTAACCATCTCTCGTGTTCTAGAAACTGCATCGCAACATCTAACACATGGACATCTTATTTCATTCGCTTCCCTCAATCTTGAAAAAGTGTAATCCAAAAAGCTTTCCACCCCATGTATATAAGCATCATCAAGTCTATTATGAATAAGTTGCATCCACTGCTTATCAGGTGCCATAGTCTTGATAATAGAATATGCATCAAAACAGTACAAACATACAAAAAGTGTGACAATTAAAAATATATCTAATGAGCCAAGAAATAGTAAATCATACAAACAAGTTAGAGCAAACTTAGTCAGCAGGAAGTAAGTTTCCACTTAAACACTAATCATATGTTCATATCTAAAGGTCTTTATCATATTAGTTCATATTCACAACAAAGTCAAAAGTAATAGGATTGCAACAAATTTGTTGTTGTTTTGTGACAACCTCAATTTCACATTAGAAATATTCAAATATTATAATCATTAAATTCAAAGTTACAACTAAAAATAGAACTAATAAAGAGCTTGTAGAACAATAATGAAATAGTAAAGGATAGATTGAAGAAGAGGAGATGAAAAGATTAGACTCAAGGAAAGGGGATAGATAAAACTAATATGCGTAGGTAGATTCCCTTCTTTTTTTCCCCCCCAAAAATGAATGAAATAATTGCAGATGTGACTGACCCATTTTGTTTGGTCTTCTCTTCTATTGCAGCTATTTTTGAATTTTTAAAATCAAATTATTTAATATCTATCTACTGTCATAGCTGATCCATCCAGCAATAAAAGACAGCAATCCATCCAGCAATAAAAGACAAAGAAAATGTCATAGCTGATCTGATGCAAACTGTAACTCTATCCTAGTTTTGGAGAATATACCAATAGCATATTTCAGCAGTAATTACTCCAGAAACATAGAAATAAAGACCAAATTTTAATACCTACAATTCAACAAATTTCTCCAAAAAAGAAGCAATATCCTCAGCCTCTCTGGGGAGTATGTGATTATACCGAAAATAAAAGGTCACTAGACAGTTCTACTCCAAACACTGGGAAGGGTAGTTCTTGTTTTCAGAACATATCTGGTTCCTATCTTTCCAAAATTGTCTATCAGATGCTTGTAGGGAAAATCATTCATCTCTTCTTGTGACCTAGGTCTATTGCCTTCATTGTTCCCACTTTCTAACACTTCTGAGATATCTCTTAACATAACCCCACTAATACCTCTGAAATTAACGAACATCGGACACAATTTCTCTGTTATTCTACAGTGTATGAAGAAATGGCTTTTTGTCTCTATTTCAATTTCACACATAAAAAACCATCTGAAGCATAACTGTCTACCCCATTTCATGAGGTTGCCCTGGGTCAATATTGCTCGCTTAGCAACTAACAGGAGAAACAAGCCACCTTATGTGATAACAATATTCCCGTCCCAATTAAGAACCTTGTCCTCAAGGTTCAAGTAATGAAATTCATCCACAACATTCTTAATTATCAGAAGAGTGTTGGCAATTTCCACATGCTGCAATGTCATAAGTGTAAAGGTAGACAACAATCCATCCAGCAATAAAAGACAAAGAAAATGTCATAGCTGATCTGATGCAAACTGTAACTCTATCCTAGTTTTGAAAAATTTTAAGAAAAGTGGCATTACTCCTATTGCCTCTTTAACATCTTGTCATACTTTAATCAGAACCATAGCACATCTAAAGAAGCAGATATCTCTAAAACATACTCCACTAGGGGGATGTATGTAGGATAATGGCTGGAAGAGTTTATTAGGGCAGAGTTACACTAGTATTAAAGGCAACCAGTGGTTCAACTGATTAAAGTGACTGCTAACATCATAAGTAGTGGCAGGGACATAATCACGAATGAAATGAAGATGTAATCCCACCTTTGGCTGATCAAATGACATAAAACGAGTAAACACATAACTTTCAGCTACAACAACTACTAATATATTCATTTCTAACTTCACTTACAACCTCTTGTCCATTTCTAAACTTACTAAGGAGCTAAGCTGTTGTGTGTCTTTTTATACTTATTTCTGTACAAACTTCCATTTGCCCAGAAGCCATCACTTGCCACTATGTGTAACAACATCGACTGACACCACAAATTAAGGAAACAAACAGCAGTACATCTAATGCTAATGGGTTCAACAGATACACCATGACTCATACATCGTAAACATTTAACAGAGACTTCTTCAAGGGAAATGTTGTTATCAAGTAAAGCATTCATTCCTTCAGCCCCAAACATACAAGACGTACCAGAGAATTTCCTTAGTTTCATAAAATTCTATACCAAACGAGCCATTCCCACACTGGTGATATCTCGGCAGCCACGAAGCTTTAGGCGCATGAGGTGAATAAAATGGTGGGAGACAAGGATCAAACCTTCATCGTTGATGCTTACCGATCTTCGGTCACATCGGAGAGTGCGCTTGGTGACGAAATCGAAACGAGATTCGGGATGATTTCAGCTTTTTCTTTCAGAGAAAGCCAGTGACGGCTAATCCCTTCAACTTGAAACCATCTCCGGCGGCAGTCGTGAACAATTCCAGTCGCCGGAACTTAGGGACTGAAAAATTGGGGAAATCATCTGTATTTGGATGTTTAGGGTAGAAAAACGCCGATTGGGGATTATGGGTACAGGAAAATCATAGTGGTGGTGGAAACCCTAGCCGGAAATCACACGCCGCTGCCGGAAAAGGACAGCTTACGCCGGCGACACTACTGTTTGTTCGTGTATATACAGAAACTGATCGAGCATAGAGAGAGAACAGGGCATATATTATTAATTATACTTATATAATTTATATTATATAATTTTTCAATTAGATATATGATAGTTACTTCACGATATTTTAGCGGAGAAAAGGAGAATAAATACTTACTGTTGATCTTGTAGAAGATGAATTTCTCTGTAAGTTGAAGTTTGGGAAGAAGATGAATCTCTTTGTGGGAAAATAAAAGATGCTCAATAATTTTATTTGCTCTGGAGGGAAAAAACATGTACCAAAATATATGGAGGGAAAAATACCCCCTTTTGTTTTATGTTATTTGTTGATTTAATTTTTCATCAAATTTCTTTTTTTTGTTTATGTTATTTGTAAAATCAATTTTTAACCAAAATTTTGATTAATCTTCAAGAAATGTTAAAACATGAAAAATTATATATATACTATTACTTTTTTAACAACCGGAATAATAATTTATAACGACTAAATATTTATCCCCTCGCTTATAATAATCTAAATGCTAACTTTACTGACCAAAAAAATATTCTGTCGTTATAAATGTATTTTCTACGACCGTATATATGTCCTGACGTTAACAAATGGTCGTTAAAAAGCACTTTTCTTGTAGTGAAAGTAGGACTTTTGTTGGCTTTGGGCTTCTTGAAATTTCTCCCATGTATTTTTAATTTTCTCCATAGCATTCTTCACCAAGTCCTGTCCTATTAACTCCACCTAACTGACTTTGAACCATCTAATGGACGATCTACATCGCCTACCATACAACGCTTAGAATGGTGCCATCCCAGTACTCGTATAAAAGCTATTGTTATAGGCAAACTCGATAAGTAATAAATATTCATCCTAACATCCCTTGAATTCTAATACAAAAGATCTCAACATATCTTCTAAAGTCTGAATAGTCCTTTCGACTTGCCTATCAGTTTGAGGACGAAATGTCATACTCAACTTCACTTTAGTGCCAAATCATCTTTGGGAGGACCTCCAAACAGGGAAAGTGAATTGAACTCTACAATCCTATGTATTGGATAATCGAATTCCATGCAACATCACCAACTCTTGGATATACGTATGGGCATAGTCCTCAGCACTTAATGTAGTTTTGACTAGCAAGAAATGAGTTGACTTCATCATGCGGTCAACTATTACCCATATGGAGTCAGCGTTTTTGGCCTTTTGCAACCCAACTACAAAGTCCTCCTACTTCTAAGTAGGAATGTCGATGTCTTGGGCTAGGACACTTGGCCTTTAGTTTTCAACTTTGACCTGCTTGCAATTAGCACATTCGGAGACAAACTAAGCAATGTCCTTCTTCATCTGATTCAACCAATAGATCTCCCTCAAGTCTCTATACATATTGGTAGTGCCAGGATGAATTGAATATGAAGAGTTATGGTCTTCTTGCATGATCAACTTCTTCAACTCGCCATCTTGTGGATACACACAACCTCTCTCGATAATCGAGGGCACCATCTCCACCTTGTTGGAAGACATCTACCTTTCAATCTGACATAAATGTTTTTAGTCCACCCAAGTGGGATCCAGATCTAGCTTGGCCTTAATCTCCTTGATCAAAGAAGATGTTGACCCATGAAGAACCATCGCGCCACCATCCGGACTCGCTCAATATCACTCCTAGCCTTGCTAACCTATGAACATCCTTAGCCAACTACCTTTTTCAATCATCTTCTATATGGGACACATTACCCATGGAAATTCTACTAAGGACATCAGCTACCACATTGACTTTTTCGAGGTGGTACTTCACACTACTATCATAATCCTCAAGTAGTTCGAACTACCTCCATTGCCTCAAATTGAGATACTTCTTAGTAAACACGTGTCAGAGACTCTTGTGGTCAGTGAAGGCATCCACATGGATTCCATACAAGTAATGTTGCCAAATCTTTAAGGGAAACACCACCGTTGCGATCTCAAGGTCATAAGTTGGGTAATTCATCTCATGTGCTTCCAACTTCATCGAAGCATAGTCAATCACTTTACCATTTTGCATTAGCATGCAACCCAACCCAACCCTTGATGCATCATAATAAATGACAAACCCATCATTCTCTTGTGGCAATGTCAACATAGAGAATGAAGTCAACAGACCCTTTAAGGTCAGAAAACGCTTCTCACATTCATCCATCAACACAAACATAGCCTTTTTATGAGTCAACTTGTTGAGTGGAGAATAAATTGTGGAGAAGTCTTGTAGAAACTTTCCGTAGTAATCATTAGACCCAAGGAACTCCTTATGTAGTGGGGGGTCAGTGGCCTTGGCCAGTTTCTTACAGCCTATGTCATTTTAGGATCAACTTTGATACCCTCTCTAGATACCACATGCCCAAAGAAGGCAACCTCATCTAGTAAAAATTCACACTTTTCAAACTTTTCATAAAGCTTCTGTTCCCTTATGGTCTGCAATACTACCCAAGTGCTCCATATGTTTTGGCTCATCTCGAGAGTAGGTAAGAATATCATTAATAAACACCACAATGAATATTTCAAGGTAAGGCTCAAACACCCTGTTCATGAGGTCTATACATATCATTGGCGTATTAGTGAGGCGAAAGGACATCACCACGAATTCAAAATTACCATACCTAGTCCAAAAAGCCATCTTAGGGATGTAACTTTCCCTCACCCTTAACTAGTGATAACCAAATCTCAAGTCAATCTTGGAGTAATGAGTGGCCCCTTAAAGTTGATCAAACAAATTATCTGTCCTTGGTAGAGGATACTTATTTTTTATTGTAACTTTATTGAGTTATCGGTAATCAATGCATATACGGAGTGACCCATCCTTCTTTCTTACAAATAACACCAAGGCACCCCATGGAAACTTACTAGGCTTGATGAAACCCTTGTCCAACAAATCCTTTAGTTTCTCTTTCAACTCTTCAGGAGACTTTCTATAAAGAGGGATTGAAATAGGCTGAGTATCGAACAAAAGATCTATACCAAAGTCTATCTACCTTTCAAGAGGGATAGTTGATAACTCATATGGGAAGACATCATCAGGGAACTCACTTATAACATGGACTGATTCAAGAGAAGAAACTTTGGAAGATACATCTTTCACCCTTACCAAGTGGTAGATACACCCCTTGGAAATTATCTTGTGGGCCTTAATAAAAGAAATGAATCAACCCCCATATCAAGAATTGCTACCCTCGCATATAAGAACTGGTTAGGGAATTTGAATTTGATCCTATGGGTTCTACAATCAATGGAGGCATAGAAAGCCTGTAACCAATCAATCCCTAAAATTACATTGAAGTCTACCATGGAGAGCTCGACTAAATCACATGGGAACACTTTCTGCATAATAGAAATGAGACAACCCCTATAGACTCTTCGGGCTATAAAAGACTCACCCACGGGGTTACTCACCTCATAAGGTTTATGAAGGACATCTATGTGATGAATGGGTTACAAAAGACTAAGTTTCTCCCGTTATTAATAGTGCATATGCATTAGAATGATAAACTCGTAATATATATTTGACCACATCTGGGGTTTCCTAAACCTATTAATGATCGTGAAAGGCATAAAATCGGTTAGCCCTAGGGAACCTAGAGCTTGACCCCTCTGGCCTTGGGGTCTTATGTCTCCACTTCTACTGTCCTTAGCAGGGTGAGCAAACTTTCTAGAAGTAAAACAAGCATTGGACCAAACTAACGTTCCCCCTTACGAGGTCTTCCACACTTGGAGCAGTTAGTACTTTGGGGCTTTGACGCAACCCCTTTTTCCTTTATGGGAGGAGGAGTATTGGTGAATCCTTTCCTTGTGCCACCTTGAGAGTTGTAGCCACCACTTCTTTGGTGAAAGTAATTCCCACCATTTATATGACCCCGCTCAGACACCCTTGTCCTTTCTTAAAGCTTCTCCTTTTCAATTTGTTCGGCATATGTCATTAGGTAGGAAATATCCATCTCCTTAGCCAATATCTCCATCTTGCACTCTTTGGAGACTAACTCGAAGATATTCGAAATGGATTCGCTAATGCAAGCCCTCAGATCTACAACCATGAATGGAGCATGCTTGGACGATTGGGCGAACTTGAGGGCATACTCCTTCACACTCATGCTCCCTTTATTTAAGTTGATGATTTCTTAGAACTTCGCCTCCCTAAGCTCAATGAGAAAGAACCAGTCCAGGAAGGCACACTGGAATCCCTCTCAACCAATGGCCCTTACTTCTTGGCCTCTCTCATGGTACTAATGCTCATACTAACTCTTGGAGATTCCTTTAAGTTGGTAAGCCACGAACTCGACTTTGTCCTCCATTCGTACACCCGTCACCACCAAAACCCGATAGGCCTCTTCAATAAACTCAACAAGGTCCTCATCCACCTATAATCCTTTAAATTCTAGTAGGTTCATCTGTATGAAGTCTCGAAGTCTTGCGGCTGGGGTAGGCATGTGTGAAGGTACGACTATCTCCCTATTGTATTGGTTAGCCTACACTTGGGCCAACACTGTGAAAGTGGCTATGAACTCCATATAAGACATTCCCTCATCCTGTTGGAATGGTGGGACTCATTGTTCTGGAGTGCTCGTTTGTGGGGAGCTCTTCGGGTGGCATGATCTAGAAGGAAACAAAAGACTATTGTTAGTTAGTGGAAAACCTTACTCAACAATAAGGCATGACATCGAATAAGAAAAAAGGGAAGACTTTCCTAAACTATCTCTTAGCCTCTCTTTAAAGATAGTGGCGCGCTTCACAACCCTGAATGATACTTTATGTTATGGGGTATGCATGGACATCCAAGGAACATTTTTAAACCTTGTTCTCTAATATCATGTTGGTAACATCCCAACCTAGGTGCCTCATCATTACACGATGAATGAGATAACTAGAGGCACCTCATCCAAGCTATCTAAGCATCTTAAGCATTCGAAGGCATTAAAGAGAAACATATTGCGGAAAACTCATAAGAGAGAGGTACTATGGGTCATCTTTTGCTATAAAGACACATTAAAAAGCAGATAATTTAGAAAATACAATTTTCCCATAAGCATACAACCAATAAATAAGAATGGAATTGGTAAGGTCACTTTTCATCAAATGCAAAGAACATCCATAATAATTGTCATAGAACGTAAACGCCTCAGAGGGGCCATAAATACATTGTCTAAAATAAGAATACGTAAGGAGTAAAAAATAGGTAGAGTCCTGAACTAAGCGCTCACTACAATAAATAGATACTCTTGAACGCTAACAACTAGCCACGAGCCTGTGGAGGAGTACCTATCCCTACATGTTTGAATCATGTGGGAAAATATGCGTTAGTATGTTGGAATTTACTAAGTATTTGAAATGCAATGCACGGATGAAACTGTAATGTCACCATAGTTAAAATAACATATAAGTATACATAAGGTTAATGAGTCATGAAATAAGCTTAAACATAAACAAGAAATATGGCTTAGATCAATATGAGATAATGCATATTAAATACACGAAATTAAGACATATCATAGGATCGTGTAAGCTTTGTGGGAATGGATCATAACCGACATTAAGACCATCTGGCCAACTATATGGAATCCAATGAACTCCTTCTGTTTTGAAAAGGCCAATGTACTCCTTTCATTCTGGAAGGGGAATCTACTTGTCAAGGTATATATCAAAAGCTTAGTAACTTGCAATTACATCTTTCACAACTCTTTTGCCTACGTGGATCCACTAGCCAAGCCTATAGGGCTCTTATGGTGTCATATAGTTGTGGACATTGAGGTTTAGCTTCAAGGGAATCATTCCTCAACTAACGAGATGAGTCCCAACCTCTTGTCCTCTAGGTGCTAAGTTATTCCATGAAAGTGTGTTAAAATATACTCTTAGAATCATAAGTAGCAATCATTGGAGTGGCTCAAACTTAAGAATATTTCTGAAACATCTTTGAGGGCAATAATCATAATACATATATTTTTGGTAAATTTTATCTTTGAAGCTCTTCATAAATGCCTTATTCATAGTCATAATTTATGGAATAGCTTTATTAAAAAAAAAGGTTGGCTTAATTGATGCACAGAATAATCATAAATCACATTAAGTCTTAAGAAATTTCTTTAAAATGGAATATTAAAATCACTCGACCTTAATAATATCAAAACCTTTCATGGAATCAACATTGTACCTCAAACATGTATATATTATTACATAGGAGGGTAATCATTGAACTTTACGAGCGTCATATAGTAACTTAAAATTATGAAATCATCATAAATCGCATTAGAATTGAGAAACTTAAGGAAAAGGTAAAATGCATAGTAAGAACTCTATGGGAGAAAGAATACTCATACATGAACTCACAAACCTAGAGAACAAGAGAAAAATGAAAATCAGAACCTTTGGCAAGAAGCTTGGAAACTCTAGCTTGTTCTTGGGAGTTCCTGAGGACCTCTTTTGCTTTGAAGAATTTGGGAGTGTAGAATTAAGGTAATTAGAGCTTGTAGGCTAAAATAGATTCCCTTCCCGTCCACAAAACAACATGGTTTTAGATTAGAATTGATGGAAATGAACAAACATCCCATTGTTAAAAACTATCAAAAGCCATCTACTAGACAACGATTATGGGTGGTAAATAGACTTACAGGCCATAAGTCCTTTCTTATGATGGCTCATCTGAGAAATCCTGAAATTTGACTACTTTTGTATTGAAAATCATGACAAACAGGATGAGCCATGGAATTTCCTACAGGCCATGGTTGGATTTATAGAGTCCTTCGACACTTACCAAAATTTCACCTTATTCGTGACCTCTTCCCATAAAAACTTATACGGGACATATTAGATTCCACAGACTATCTGATAACTCGTAAGTCACCTTCCTGAAAACTCCAAATTTCCTTCATGTCGGGGGTCCCAATCATGAACCTGTTTATGAGCCATAATAACACCGTTGTGTCGTAACCTGGTCTATGGGTTACCTAACACTTGGAAAGTTTTCCCCTGCCTAAAGATCTATTTTACGAACCATCCCCACGGGCCATAGAACAACATACGAGCCGTAAAAGGCTTTTTGAACTCGGCTCTCACTAATTTTTCAGGCCAACTATTCTGCACTCAAAGCTCCTAATCTGAGGGTCGTTATTGAACGTTTATGATGACGATTTTATGAACTACGAAAATATGATTTATATGAAATATGAACTATGTTGAATGCTAAACATGTTCATGATTTGTGTATTCTGTCGAATATGATTTAGCACCGAGAGGGCTTTGGTAGATTCCATAATCCTATAACTATGTGCCACCATAGAAATATTGGTAATGTTTTATGACTTAAGGGTATGATAATGGATCCATAGCTTTTAATTGATACTCACCATGCTAGGATAGAGCCTAAAGGGTGGGGTCAAATGATTATTCTCACCTTGCTAAGATAGAGCGTATAGGGTGAGGATCGAGTCTATCTTGGCAAAGTAGACTCCACTTTACTTAGTGTAGAGGGAACATCAACATTCCATGTAACATTTCACATGTTCTTATATGTTTATTATGGTCTTATTCTCACATATGTATGTTAGGATTTACGATGGATTATGATGATGTTTCTTCTCATGGTATTTCTAATAACCCCCAGTTTAGTAGCCTTGAGTGGAAAAAAATTAGCCTAAAATGAATTGAAGTATGATTCATGAGGGTGACATATGGCCTGTACGTGTACTTATGATTTGAGTGATTGGTCTTTAAACATGGACATCAGGAAGGGGAAAATTTTCCAAGTGTGGGATAACCCACAAACTAACTGGTGGCCTATAGAATACATTACACTCTGTAGGTAGGGTCGTAAGTGAGAGTATCAGACCTAAGGAAATTTGGATTTTCTTGGAAGGTGACCTACATGTTACAAGATGGCCCATGAAACAAGGTACGACCCATAGGCAGTTTCGTGGAATAAGGCCAAGAAAAATATGCAAAATGGCTAAGTGAGAAAGGACTCTACGAGTCCAACCATGACCCATGGGTGGTTACACAACCCATAAAAAGGTTTCATGGTTTTTGGTTTAGCAAAAATTAGTTTCAAGGATATCAGATGTGTTACTAGATAAACAGGAGCTATAGCCCGTAAGTAGGGTTTCATAGGTTGAATTTGATAATTTTAATTAGGGGCAGTTTTGACATTTTTGTCATTTCTATTCCTAAACTACGTCATTTTTATATCAAAAAGGGATCCCAAATCAGCCATAAATCTCTAACACCACCCTTCATTCTCTCATTCCTTGAACTCCCACAATTTTCTTAAGGCATTCTTCCTCTATAAACAAGCTCGGGCAAGCTAGGTTTCCAAGAATCATCCTAAGACTTCAAGGTCTGTTTCTCTAATGGTTTCCCCAAGGTATGTGAGTTGATTTATGGTTACCCTTCTACCAATAAAGTTCCTTTTTAAGTATGTTACTTTTTCTTTAAGTTCCATAAGTTAATATGCATGCTTAAAATGATTTCCTAATGTTTAACCTTATTAAATGCTATTGATGATATCCTATGATTCTTTTACTAAGTATATGCATGTTTTGAGCTATTGATGACGACCCCAATTATAGATTTCTATAATGACGAAGTGTGGGCATGTTTGATGGTCCTTATAAAGTGAAATTTCTAATGTTGTATGTGATTTATGATTGTTCTATTCAAAAAGCCAAGCTCACATAATTTGTAAGTAAAGCTTTATATGATTTATGAAGATGATATAAGTATTTTGATAATTGTCGTAAAAATGTTAAGGTAGGTCCGAAAGATGAAAAACAATCCTCAAGTGGTGGTCCCTAAGTTTGAGCTACTCTTATGATTTTCTACTTATGTTTCTAAGTGATGTTTTAAAGATTATGTGGGAAGACTTAGCATTGAGAGAACTTGATATTAGTACTCATTAAATTAGATGAGGCATGACCCCTTAAAGCTAAATCTCAATATCCTAAACTATATGCCACTAAAGGAGGCCTTATAGGTTAGGCTAGTGGATCCATGTTTGCCCATATGTTATGAAACATTAAATTGCAAGGTAACTATGTATTGGACATCTACCATAGCAAGTAGATTCCTCTTCCCCTAATGGAAGAAGTCCATTGGCCTTTTCCCAATGGAAGGAGTTCTAGATTCCATGTAATACCTCATATAGTCATAT
The DNA here is from genome assembly GCA_029948455.1 of Solanum rostratum. NCBI lineage: Eukaryota > Viridiplantae > Streptophyta > Magnoliopsida > Solanales > Solanaceae > Solanum > Solanum rostratum. The sequence continues at coordinate 46,181,767 of CM057053.1, read as the reverse complement.
ATATTGATTATGGTCTGCTCCCACAAGTTTATGATTCCGTGATATATTTACATTACAAGTACTTACTCATGCATTAACATTTATTCATATTGATCCATATTCCTTATGCATGCTTAAGCTCATTTATGTATCTTTATCTTATACAAAATTATATTTTATATTTATGAGTGATGGCATTAAAATTTCATACATGCATTGCATCTCACATACTTAGTATATTCCAACGTACTAACACATATTTTGCCTACGGGATTTAACCTTGTAGGGACAGACACTCCTCCAATGGCTCATGGCTAGTTCTAAGGTTTTAAGACTAGCATTGTTATTTGTGGTGAGCCCTTCGTTTGGGATTCTACTATTATTCCACTCTATCTTGTGTTTATTTTTGAGATAATGTATTTATATCCCTTTTTGGGGTGTTTACTTTTTATGTTGTACAAATATGGATTCTTTTCTATTTTATGGAAACCACCTATTATCAGTTATGTCCATCGATATGATAGTTGATATGCTTGTGGACAATGAATTTTAATTATTTTGGCTGGATTTTTTAGTGTTGCTTCATTGCTTAAATGGGCCATAGTCCCTTTCCCCTTATTTTTTGGCAAATGTTTCTATTAAGTGCCAATGAATGCTTAAGATGCTTCAGATGGCTTGGTTGAGTAGCTTTGGATATCTCATTCGCGATGTAACAACTAGGCCCCTAGGTTGAGTCATTACAAACATGGTATCAAAGCATGAGGTGTTAAAATATTCCTTGGATGTCAATCCATACCCCATAACATAGAGTCTCATTCAAGGTTGTAAAGCGCACTAGTATCTTGAGTAAGAGTCTATGAGATGGTTTAGGAAAGTCCTCCTTTCTTTCTTATTCATGTCAGCCTTAGAGTTAAATAAGGTTTTCTAGTTAACTAATGATGGACTTTTTCAGGTTTCTAGATCATGCCACCATGAAGAGCTTCCCCTCAACGAGTCACTTCTGAACAAGAAGTTCCTCCACATATACTGGATGATGGAGAGTCTCACGCGAAGTTTTAAGCCTTTACATTTTTTCCTCAGGCATTGTCCATTCAAGCAAACTGGAGATAGTCGTACCTCCCCAAGTGCCTACTCTAGCCACTAGGGAATGTGACTTCATGTGGATGAACCTGCATACATATCATGGTTCTAAGATGGATGAGGACCCTATTAACTTCATTGGGGAGGCTTACCAAGTAGTTTAGGTGATGGGCATTACGTCAGAAGAAAACACTGAGTTTGTGACCAACCAACTCATAGCAATCAACAAGATTTGGTATGAAGAATGTGCGGATAAGAGGGGCAAAGAATTGGGTAGTATCAGTTCGGAAGAATTCAAGTGTGCTTTCTTGGACCTATTCTTTCCAATTGAGCTTAGGGACGCAAAGGTCAAAAAAAATATGATCATAAACAAAGAACCATGAGCGTGAGAGAGTACGCTCTCAAATTCACTAAACTATCAAAGCATGCTCCCATTATGGTCACATATCTGAGGGCTCGCATAAGCAAGTTCATTTCTGAAATCTCCAAGGTAGTCTCCATGGAATGCAAGATGGACATTTTGATCAAACATATGGACATTTCCTACTTGATGATGTATACATATCAAATTGAAGAGGAGAAGCTCTAAGAAAGGGCAAGGGAGTCCAAGAGGGCTCGCGTTGATGGTGGGAGTTACTCTCACCAAAGGGGCAGTGGTCATAAGTTTCATGGTGGCCAAAATCAAAGTGGGTATGGACCCGCCAACACTCCTCTTCCTGGGCAACAAAAGATAAGGGGGTTACTCCTAAGCTGTGAAGTCCAAATCGCCCTAAGTGTGGGAGGCACCATAAAGGAAAATGTGTAGCTGGGTCCAATGCTTTTTTAATTTGTGGGGAGCATGACCACCATGCCAAGGATTGTAGGAGCAGCAACAAAAGGTTCAAAGGCAAAAAGAGACAAGTCCAAGGCTCCCAAAGGACCAACAGGTTCTATGGTCTTCATGGTCACCAAGAAGTTAAAGAGGCTCTGGATATGCTCACTGGCATGTTAAGAGTTTTTTATTTCAATGCATATAAATTTTTAGATCTAGGAAAAAATATTATCATTTGTAACCTCATTCCTTACCAACAAATTGCATGCAAGTCCAGAAGTCATCTATGAGCGCTACGAGGTGATTAACCTCGTAGGCGAGTCTATTACAACCCGAAGAATCTATAGAAGTTGCCACATTTATATCTTACATAAAGTTGTCTCATGTGACTTAGTTGCGCTTTCCATGGTAGACTTTGACGTGATTCTTGGGATGTAATAGTTGCATGCTTCCTATACTTCCCTGGATTGTAGTACTCGTTGGGTAAAATTCCAATGCTCTAATAAGCTATTTCAAGAATGGGAGGGTAGTAACTCTTCATGTACGGGTCAATTCATTTCCTTCCTAAAGGCCCATAAAATGATTTCCAAGGGCTGCATTTATCATTTAGTAAGATTCAAAGGTGTCACTTTCAAAGTTCCTTCTCTTGAGTCGGTCCCCATTGGAAATGGTTTCCTGGTGTCTTTTTGAATGAGTTAGCAAGTGTTCCTCCCGAAAGGAAAATAGACTTTCGTATAGACCTCTTACCTGGTACTCAACCAATATTAATCCCTCCATATAGAATGGCTATCGCAGAGTTTAAGGAGCTAAAAGAGCAATTAAGGAATTTTTTACAGAAGGGTTTGATTAGACCTAGCCGGTCTCCATGGTGTTCCCTAATTTTGTTTGTAAGGAAGAAGAATGAGTCGCTCCATATGTGCATTGACTATCGAAAACTCAATAAGGTCACCATCAAGAATAAGTATCCCCTTCTAAGGATAGATGACTTGTTTGATCAATTTCAGGGCTACTCATTTCTCCAACATTTACTTGAGATCGATTATCACCAATCGAGGGTAAGATAGTGTGACATCCTTAAGATGGCATTCCGAATTAGGTATGGTCACTACAAATTTGGGGGGATGTTGTTTGTCCTCACTCATGCAACCACGATGTTTATGGACCTCATCAATAGGGTGTTCACGCCCTATTTTGACATGTTCGTCGTGGTGTTCATTGATGACATCCTTATCTACTCATGAGGGGAGCAAGATCATATAGAACACTTAAGGGTAGCATTGCAAACCCCAAGTGAGTAAAAGCTTTATGCATAGTTTAACAAATGCGATTTTTTTCTAGATGAGGTTGCCTTCCTATGGTACATAGTATCTAGTGAGGGTATCAAAGGTGATCCTCAGAAGACTAAAGCAGTGAGAAATTAGCCAAGGCCATTGACTCCTACTTACATAAGGGGTTTATTAGGCCTAGTTAGTTATTATAGAAGGTTTGAGCAAGATTTCTCCACTATTTTGTCCCCATTCACCAAGTTAACAAAAAACAAAAGCTATTTTTGTATGGATGGATGAGTGTGAGAGGAGTTCCCAAACTATAAAGGATCAATTGACTTCAAATCTTATATCTAAATCGCCAAAAGGGAATAATACGTTCGGCATTTATTTTGATGCATCGGGGATTGGGTTGGGTTGTGTGTTGATGCAAAATGGTAAAGTGATCGCCTATGCTTCAAGGTAGTTGAAAGTGTATAAGAAGAACTACCCAAATCATGATCTTGATCTTTGATGGTGTTGTTTGACTTAAAGATTTGCAAACATTACTTATATAGAGCTCATGTGGATGTTTTCACTGACCACAACAGCCTCCAACATGTGTTCACCCAAAAGGATCTCATTTTGAGGCAATGGAGATGGTTAGAGCTACTAAAGGATTATAATATGAGCATGAAGTATAAATCTAAAAGGCTAGTGTGGTAGCTGAAGCCCTTAGTATAAATTGAAAAGGCTAGTATGGTATCTGACGCCCTTAGTAGAGTTTCCATGAGTAGTATGTCTCAACTTGAAGATGATGGAAGAAGGGAGTTATCAAAATATGCTCATATGTTGGCGTGACTAGGAGTGAAATAAGTGAGTCTTGGAGATTGTGCTACAATGGTTCTTCACGCATATTCATTGGTTGATGAGGTTAAGGCTAAGTAATACCTTGATTCTGCATTGGTTGACCTAAAAGCCTTAGTGAAAGATGGAAAGATATAAGTGCTCTCATAAAGGGGAGATGGTATACTCTGATAACAAGGGAGGTTATGCATGCCCAATGATGATGAGCTTAAAAGGTTGATCATGTAAGAAGACAATAACTCTTCATATTCCATTCATCCTGGCACTAAAAAGATATATAGAGAATTTAGGGAGATTCATTGGTGGAATGGAATAAAGAAGGACATTACTCAATTTGTTTCCAAGTGTGTGATTTCCAAAAAGTCAAGGTTAAACACCAAAGGCTAGGTGGCCTAGCCCAATACATTGACATTCCTACTTGGAAGTTGGATGAGGTCAACATGAACTTCATACTTGGGTTTGCGAAGAATAAAAAGTATTTGGACTCCATATGGGTGATAGTTGACCGCATGACAAAGTCAGCTTACTTCTTATCGATCAAGACTATATTCAGTGCTGCAGACTATGTCTCCTTGTATATTTGAAAGTTGGTGAGGTTGCATGGGGTTCCTATGTCCATCATATTGGATCATGGATTTCAACTCACTTCTCACTTCTAAAAGTCTTTTCAAATGTTACTTGTCACTAGGGTGAACTTAATTACTGCTTTTCATGTCAAAACCGATGGGCAAGCCGAAAGGACTATTCAAACATTGGAAGACATGATGAGAGCTTGTGTATTGTTGTTTAAGGGGAGTTGGGATGAACATTTGCCACTCATTGAGTTTGCCTATATTATTAGTCTTCACGCAAGTATTGGGATGAAACCATTTGAGGCATTGTATAGTAGATGGTGTAGATCACCCATTAAGTGGTTCGACATTGGTGAGGTGGCATTAATAGGACTGGGATTGGTAATGAATTCCATGGAGAAAATTAAAAGTATAAGAGAGAAATAGTAAACAGCCTAAAGCTGACTAAAGTCCTACTCTGATGGTAGAAGAAGGGTACTTGTGTTCCAAGTTGGTGATTTGGTCTACATGAAGGTGTCTTCGATGAAAGGTATGTTCCGGTTGAATTAGAATAGAAAGTTGAGCCCTAGGTATTTGGGACCTTATAAGGTCGTAAGAAGAGTGGGAAAATGGCATATGAGTATGATATACTCAATAAGTTACATTTGATTCGTTTGGTCTTCCATGTGTGGATGTTGAGAAAATTCATGAGGGATCCAAATACCATAGTTCCTTTGCACGACGTGAACATTGAAGAAGATTTGAGTTATGAAGAAATACCATTGAAATTTTAGACCAGCAAGTGACAAAGCTAATTCCATCTGCCAAATTGCTTTAAAGAAACCAACAAGTTGAGGGTGCTGCACGGGAAGCAGAAGCACATATGATGAAGTGTTATTCACATCTATTTCACTCTACTCAAGCCTAAGGTATCAACAAATTCTTCCTAAAACATCAAATCTATGCATTTTTGTTTTTCATATAGATGCATTTATTGTGATGTTTATGGACTATTTTGAGACTTATTTTGAAAGTGAGTTTTTAAAATTCTATGAAATGATATTCAACATAAATTTTTGCATGCATATGGGGTTGTTGACTGCTAGTTTACTCTTTAGAGTTAGCCTTTAAGTACTTCTGGGGACGAATGTTCCCAAAGGGGATATATTATAATGACCCCTAGTTTAGGAGTCTTAAGTGCAAAGAATTTGGCCAGAAAATGACCCGAAGTTAGGTTCATGAAGGAGACTTAGACCCCTAGGTACACTTACGGCCCATATAATTGGTCCTTAAACATGAGAGTTTAAGAAGGGGAAAAGTTTCAATGTGTGGGGTAACCCACAGACCAAGTAACGACCCGTAGGATACATTACGGTCTGTAGTTAGGGTCGTGAGTAAGACTCTCTGACATGAAGGAAATTTGTAGTTTGCTGGAAGGTGACCTATGAGTTACTAGATGGCCTGTGAAATTAGGTACGACCCGTATGGATTTTGTTGAATGACACCAAGAAAAATAAGAAAAATTGTTAAGTGTGGGAGGACTCTCCGAGTCCAACCACAACCCATAGTTAGTTGTATGGCCCGTAACAAGGCTTTATTGTTTTTTGTAAGGCAAAAGTCACTTTCAAGGATTTCAGATGTGTTACAAGATGAACAGGACCAACAGTCCATGGATTGACCTACAGACCATAAGAGGGCTTTTATAGTTTTAATTTGTCAGTTTTAATGAGGTGCAGTTTTGTCATTTTTGTCATTTCTATTCCTAAGCTATGTTATTTCGGGATAGAAAAGTGGTCTTGAATCAGCCTTCACGCCCTAAGACAACCCTTGATTCTCCTATTCCTTCAATTAATAACATTTTCTTAAGGTGTTCTACCTCCAAAAACAAGCTATGACAAGCTAGGGTTTATCAAGAATCTTCCTAAGAATTCCAGGTCCGATTCTCCACCGTTTTCCCCAATGTATGTGAGTTGATTTCTGGGTATCCATCAACCCATAAAGTTTCCTATTAAATATTCTACTTTTTCTTTAAGTTCCTTAAGTTATTGCATGCTTATGACGATTTCATGATGTTTTAAGTTATTAAATGCTATCGATAATATCCTATGATTATTTTACTATGTATATGCAAGTTTTGAGCTATTGATGATAACCCCAATGATGGATTTTGTTAATGATGAAGTGTGGGCGTTTTCGATAGTCCTTAAAAAGTGAAATCTCTCTATATTTTTTGCAATTTATGATTGTTCCATTTAAACACCTAATTTTTTAAGTAAAGCTTTATATGATTTATGAAGATAATTTGGGAATTAAGAAAAAGCTTTAAAATTAATTTTGTCAAAGATATAAGCATGTTGATAATTTCCCTATAGATGTTAAGGTAGATCCAGAAGATGAAAGGACAATGCTCAATTGGTGGTCCCTAAGTTTGAGCTACTCTTACGATTTGCTACTTATGTTTCTAACTAATGTTCTAAAAATTCCATGGGATGACTTAGCAATGTGCTATCCAAATACAACACTTTTGATGCTCAAAACTTGGAATATTGTGTGTTCTCAAAGTGATGTTAGTGGGTTTGATGTGTTTTTATGTTTGTTTTTAAGGATTATATGATTCGGCATGATTTTGGAAAAAGTGTTATAGATGTTTAATTTTGTATGAAGTACAATGCACTCTATGGGCCGTGGAACTTTCAATGAGCCATAGAGTGCTTTGTGGTGAGATCCAGCGAATTGCCTATTTTCTGAGGTTTCACCTACGAACTGTCAGACGAGCCATGAAATTTTTTATGAGTCGTGGATTAGTTTCATGCCTTGAGAATTAGAATTGGACGTGCTTCTAAAAATCTGAGCATAAGTATGAATATGGCTCATAGAAAGGTCTTGTAGAAGAGATGCCTAGTTTTGAAGAATGAAGACTACAAATCCCAAGTACAAGCCAAAGAACTTTGTAAGGCCCATAACCTTATTCGTAATGCCTGTCGAAGCCTGTTTTCCTATATTGATTTGGACTTGTGTTCTAGTTATTATAAATAAGTGTTTTTAGTTTATTTTAGATAGAGAACGAATAGAGAAGTGCAAAGAGACACACGAGATACTTGGAAAACAACTTTGTAATTTTAACAATACTTTGTGATTTCTAGTGAAGAATTTAGGATTTCTTGTTCATAACATTATCATTGTATATGCTTAATTATGTTATTCTATATCATGATTATACATATACAATGACTATGCATAGCTAAATCCACAACTAGGGTTGTGGGAACAAAGAAAAACTAACAAGATAAAATCTGATAATCTGTAATTCTTGGAAAGTGTGCATGCATGTATTAATTAATTCTCTTCCTTTTGATTGCCTTTTAATGGTGGCCATTGTTAGAACTCACCTCGTAGTTACTAACTGGATAAAGGTAGTAATGAATGGGAAAAAAGATTAACTAACAAGATTCGACGTGATCCCTCTCGTCTAATCAACAAAACTGGATCAAAGGGAGGTTGTACTAGAACAATAGGTAAGAGTTAGTAATGTCAAACTCTGGGGATGGATAAAATCACGTAGTGAAATTTACCTCTCACCAGGATCAGAAGGTTTTGTAAACTTAATTTGCCGTTCTGCATGCAATACACTAGAAAATATTACGATTATCAGATAATACCAAGTTAGGGAATCATAGGGAACACAATACCCTAGTTACTCTTCCCACTTGTTTCACAACACTTTTCTAAATTAGGTTTACTTTCTGCAAATTACAACCCCCCAGGGGAGATTAGGAGGTTAATTTACTTGACTTGCTTGCAATTACTCCGACTCTACCATATTCCCTATGAGATTTGACTCTAACCTTGATTAGATTATATATCTTGACAACGACCGGTTAAACCTTCAAAAAGAAGTTTTAGCTTGGGTGACATCAATATTTTAGCGCCATTGCCATGAAATATGGCTAGACTTATTTAATTTGAGCAATTCAGAAATAACTTCTTATTTCCCTTATTTTATATCTTTTGTTATTTTTGTTTTGTTTCGCATGGAGGTGTAGTGTATGCAGAACACTAGAAGTCGAGGTAGACCCTTGACTCCATTTTACCCTCAGATCCAGAAGACACAAAGAAGAATGGCTGAGAATAATGCAAATCATGTTGTAAATGAGGTAGTGAATGTAGAACTAAACAAGAACATTGACCATTATAACCCACCTCCACTTTAGTATGTTAATCCACCACCATATGGCTTCAAGGCCGAGACTCACACATAGAATCAATATTTTCTTAATTCTAATATGATGGTGGTCACTGGAGCTATTGTGTTACCTTGATTGTTGGATGACACAAAGTTCATCATTTCGAGTGGGTTACTTCAAATAGTGAAAAATTGTGGGTTGTTCGTGGGCCTACTATCATATCCGCATAACCATCTACACAGCGTTGTCTTCGTCTAAAAGAGCATGATCGGAAGCCAGAAATTGTCTATGGATGTTATAGGAATATGTGTGTTCCCATTATCTCTAAAGGCGATGCAACACTATGGTTATTCAAGCTCCTATGGAGTTCAATCACTGCTGGGCAGAACTGTAGACGACGTGGTGGAGAGGTTCTTTTTAAGGTCAAAGAAGCTGAAGTGGAAGGACCAGATCAACAACTTCAAGCAATTTCCAGGTGATTTGATCAGCACCATGTGGGAGAGGTTCACAAAGTTCTTGAGGAATGTCCTAAACCACAAAATTGTTGATGACGCCATAGTGGAGATCTTCTATCGAGCCTTGAACAAAAATAGCCAATTTGGTACTAACACTATCATAGGAGGCTCATTTTTTGATAGTCCATTTTTGATGATTGCTGAAACGCTGTAAAATGGTCAAGAAAAATCGTGCATGGGGGATGAGAGACAATTAAACAATTAAGAGGTCATTCTCAATCAGTACTAGATCGGCACAAGCAAAGATAAATGAGGATAAGATGCAACAGCTTGCTCGGATTAGTAGAAATCTGAATTTGTTTGATGATGCAGAACCAAGAACGTTTGAATGCAGTAGCGCATCAGCCTTCACGAGCACCAATGTATGAGGATCCTTACAATGAGGAGGACACTTACTTCATCACTGATTAGATGGTGGGTTTCTGGACAAAACACATAAGGGTCTTATAAGGACTATTGCCACCTAGGTCAAGGAAACCAAGGTCGACACCTTAACAACGATGGGGATTTAAGAGACAACAATCAAGCAGGTTACTATGACAAGAACAAGGGCAAGATACTGATTGGGGAAATAGAGATGGTTGCAACACTAGTTTGTATGTACCACAACATAATAGAGATTTAGATGTTGGTAGTTCTTGAACTGAGGAGATGTTTGACCGACCATTATATATGGCTGACGCTTAGGATGAGATCTTGAAGGGGATAAAATATTATATCTCCTATATTAATCAAAAAATTAAGTATCATCTTGTTGCTATCAAGTAGCTAGAGCAATAATTTTATCAGATGCCGACTCAATCAAACCAGCATCAAAAAGGTACATTGCCCAGCGACACAGTTCAAACCCCAAAGAAAGAGGGGTAGTGTATGGTAGTGATAACATTTGGTGGCAGACAAACCGTTGACGCTCCATTGCCAGTTTGATAATGATATTCATGAGGATAGGGTTGAGAACAAGGATGCAGAGATCAAAGTTGCCCGTAGAAGGATGAGGTGAGTGATACAGCAGTGATGCCATAGAAGTTGAATCGCATTCCCAGACCTCTCCCTTCTTTCCCTCAAGACTCAAAAAAAAAGAGGAAGGTAAATATCCAACACTTCATCTCTATGCTGAAGTAACTCTCCATCAACATCCCTCTCATTGAAGCATTGGAGAAGATCTGGTTATGCAAAGTTCATGAAGGACTTGGTCACAAAGAAGCAAACTGTGAGCTAGGAGCTATCCCTAAAACTTCAACATTGCAGTTCTATAACTACAAGGTCCTTAATACAGAAGCGAGAAGATCTCAGAGCCCTCACCATACCCCACACTATTGGAGATGTTGAGTTTACAAGGGCATTTAGTGATCTAGGTGCCAGCATCAATCAATGCCCCTAGCGGTGTTCAAAAAGCTAGGCTTGGGAGCCCCTACTCCTACGAGCATGTAATTGTTGATGGTTGACCGAATGATGAATAATCATGTAAGGATATTATATGACATCCTAATATATGTGGAGAAATTTATATTCCCCACAAACATTATGATCCTTAATTGCAAAGTCGACTTCAAAGTCACAATCATCTTAGGTGATCCCTTCCTTGCCACTAGGTGACCACTAGTCGATATGGAATCAGGTCAACTCATGTTTCCATTGAATGATGAAGAAGTCATCTTCAACACCTGTGTACCCAAGTTATCTAAGGCATGTTGTGACAATATTAGTGACTGCTTAGGAGGCAACAAAAAGAAGATACTGGCGGTTAAGTGCACAACAATGTTTCTTTTGACATATGTGCTTTAATATTGTCATATTTTATGCATTGAAGACAATGCAAACTCTTTTGAATAGGGTCTGGGTAGTTATAGGCCTCAGTGAAGTCTGTGTAACAATGGTCTACAACTATCCCAAATTTTGAGTCTGAGGAGTTTTTCGCCTGTGTACTTTCCTTAAGGACATTTATTTTCTGTTAAAACGACATGTTTAGGATGTGTAGGTAGTATTAGTAGCATGTAGTATTGAAGTCTATGGCATTTGTTAGTTTATGTGTAAAAACTGATACCCATCAAAATTTTGATAGGTAGTCTTGATAACAACCATTTGATATTAATGATTGATAGTGCTTTTTTTGATAAGTGAAGTTTAATTGTGATTAAATGCATGATTTGAGAAATCTAGGTTGATAGTATAATCAGTTCCATGTGTGTGTTAGCTTTCTTTGGTTAATTTTTATACTATGTTTTGATTTAGAACTTCCTTCTTCATCTTACTTAGACGGTAGGTTAGTTAGTTAGGAAAGGATCTTAGGCCATTCTTCATATTAGTCCACTTAGACTAAATGACCAACCAAATGTTTAATATATCCCTTGATCCCAATGTTTGAGCTTTACATGTACCTTTTTCTTTGTAAAAACAGAAGTAACCTAGCCTTGTCGAATGTGAAATCTTGAAATAGGCGTTGATCTTTCCTTGAATATTATGCACTTTGAATGAGGCAAAAATCTTAAGTTGAAGGTGGCTAAAAAAAGTGGCTCTAGTTCATAGGTTGGATATTTTGCACCACAACCCAATAATTAAGTTCTACATGTACCCTTTTCTTTGTAAAAACCTAAGTAACATAGCCTTGTTGAATGTGAAATCCTAAAATTGGCCCTGGTCTTTTCTTGAATATTATGCACCTTGAATGAGGAAAAAAATCTTATGTTGAGGGTGGCTACAAAAAGTGGCTTTGGTTCATAGGTTGGATATTTCGCACCACGACTCAGGCTAAGAGTCTGAGTTGAGGGTTGTTGGTGTAAGGGTAATCACACTGAATGGAGTGGAAGCTAGTGATACATTAAAAAGGGGGAAATGTGCTATGGGTGCAAGAAGAATTAATAAATGCCTAAAGAATAAGCTTAAAAGAAAAAGAATGAGAAAATAGAAGGCAATGAAATAAAAATGAGAGTAAGGCACTGAGAAAAGTTTTAAATAAGAAAAAGGGAGAATGAGTTGAAAATTGACAATGTTGGTAGGACAGAAGTGTAGAATAATGCAGTGTCAAGAAGGGAAATTATTACAATGTTCCCAAAATATCATACAAAATCCCCTGAGCCTACATTATAAGCCAAAAAAGTCTTATAGTGATCCTAGTCCAAGAAGTCAAAGGTGTTGTTGTGAGTATATACACAAGCATATGGTATTCAGCACGGTGATTGCGCACAAGCATCAAATCAAAATATACTATGATGAGTGGGATATGGGACTTCTTCTTGCGAGGGCACTTGCATTACACTTTTCATTTGGGCTATTTCAATGATTGTTGCTTTTCTGTTGTTACCTTGTTTGTCATTGTTTCACTGTCACATTTAATGATCTGTATTGATTTATTTGATGACTATTTGATATGCATTGATGATTGATTGTGTGTGCTTGAAGTGGAGATAATGTATGCTATTAGATTAAGGTCTGTGTGTTACTATACTGCTTATGTAGATTGAGTCCGTCACTTGAGGACAAGCAACAATCTTGAGTTGAGAGTGTTGATGTGCTTTCAAAATAAAGCACTTTTGATGCTTAAAACTTAGAATTTTGTCTGTTCTCAAAGAGATATTAGTAGGTTTGATGTGTTTTTATGTTTTTTTTCATGATTTCAGGATTTGGCATGATTTTGGACAAAGTATTGTAGATGTTGATTTGATGAAGTACGAAGAACTCTATTGGTTGTTGAACTTTCCATGAGGTGTAGAGTGGTTTCATGGTTATAAGCCAAAAAAGTCTTATAGTGATCCTAGTCCAAGAAGTCAAAGGTTGTTGTTGTGAGTATATACACAAGCATATGGTATTCAGCACGGTGATTGCGCACAAGCATCAAATCAAAATACACTATGATAAGTGGGATATGGGACTTCTTCTTGCGAGGGCACTTGCATTACACTTTTCATTTGGGCTATTTCAATGATTGTTGCTTTTCTGTTGTTACCTTGTTTGTCATTGTTTCACTGTCACATTTAATGATCTGTATTGATTTATTTGATGACTATTTGATATGCATTGATGATTGATTGTGTGTGCTTGAAGTGGAGATAATGTATGCTATTAGATTAAGGTCTGTGTGTTACTATACTGCTTATGTAGATTGAGTCCGTCACTTGAGGACAAGCAACAATCTTGAGTTGAGAGTGTTGATGTGCTTTCAAAATAAAGCACTTTTGATGCTTAAAACTTAGAATTTTGTCTGTTCTCAAAGAGATATTAGTAGGTTTGATGTGTTTTTATGTTTTTTTTCATGATTTCAGGATTTGGCATGATTTTGGACAAAGTATTGTAGATGTTGATTTGATGAAGTACGAAGAACTCTATTGGTTGTTGAACTTTCCATGAGGTGTAGAGTGGTTTCATGGTTGAGATTTAGTTAAGGGCCCATTTTCTAAAGTTGCATCCACGAACTGTCAGGCAGTTGTGAAATTTTATACAATTCGTGGATTAGGTTCCATGCCTTGAGGATCAAAATTTAATGACTTTCTGAAAAGCAATTAGAGGATACACTATATGGGTCGTAAGTCTTAATACGGCTCGTAGAACGGTCTCATTAAAGTGATGCCCGGGTTTTGAAGATTGAAGACTATGAAGCCTAGGTACGGGCCGTAGAACTTTGTACGACCCGTAACCCCATTCATAATGGCTATCGAATTTAGTTTTCCTATTTTTTTTTGGACTTGTATTTTAGTTATTATAAATAATTTTTTAATTTATTTTAGACAACGAATGAAGAAAGAAGTGCAGAGAGAAACACGAGACACTTGGAAAACAACATTGTTATTTTAACAATACTTTGTGATTTCTAGTGAAAATTTTGGGATTTCTTAATCTTGTCCTTATCATTGTAACTGCTTAATGATGTTATTCTATATCATGATTCTTACATCTAAAATTATTATGCATAGCTAAATCCACAATTAGGGTTATGCGAACTTGGAAAAAAAAAGGTAAAATCAGACAATCTGTAATTTTTGTAAATTATGCATACATGTATTAAATAATTTTCTTTGTTTTGATTTCTTTTTAATGGTAGCCAATGTTAGAACACGCCTAGTTGTTACTGACTAGATCAAGGTTGTAATGAATGGGAAAAGAGATTAATTAACAGGATTTAATGTGATCCCTCTTGTCTAACTAACCAAACTATATCAAGGAGAGATTGTACTTGAACAATAGGTTAGGGATAGTAATGTCACATTGCTGGGATGAATCAAATTATGTAGTGAAATTCACATCTCACTTGACCAAAGGGTTTTGTAAACTTATCTTTTTCTTCTGCATGCAACACACTCTAATATATTACGATTATCTGGTAATACCAAGTTAGTAAATCAAGAGGAACTCAATACCCTACTTACTCTTCTCACTGGTTTCACAATACTTGTTAAAGTTTAGTTTACTTTCTTCAAATTACAAACCCCCCACCCTTTTAGGAGAGAAATAAGTTAATTTACTCGACTTGTTTGCAATTAATCTGAGCCTACCATATTCCCTGTGGGATTCGACCCTAACCTTGGTTAGGTTATGTATCTTTACAATGACCTCTTAAACCTTTAAAAAAGAGGTATAGCTTAGGCGATATCACTTAGCACCGTGTGGACTTGAGATTAGAACTCATTTTGTTAGTTGAGGCATGACCCGTTAAAGCTAAATCTCAAGATTCCCTAAGTATGTTCCATAATTGGAGCCCTTGTAGGCTAGACTAATGGATCCACATAAGCCCATATGTTTTGAAAGATGCAATTGTGATGAAACATAGTTTTGGGAATCTACCTTCGCAAGTAGATTCCCCTTCTCCCAATGGAAGGAGTTCATTGGCCTTTTCCCAATGGAAGGAGTTTATTGGTTTCAATGTAGTAGCTCACATGGTCTTATATATATAAGTTATTATATAAGTTATGGTATACTCCCACAAGTTTATGATTCTATGATATGTTTATATTACAATGTGCTTTCTCTTACATTAACTCTTATTCATATTGAGCCATATTGTTCGTGCATGTTGAAGCTTACTTATGTATATTTATCTCATACATACTTATATGTTATATTTATTTATGATTTAAGGCATTACAATTTCACAAATTCATTGCATGTTATTTACATAATACATTCTAATGTACTGACACATATTTTGCCTGCGTGATTAACAATGTAGGGATAGGCATTCCTTTACTAGCTCATGTGTCACGACCGGACCTAGGGCTTAGATGTGACACGGAAAATGGGAACCCGAGAATCCCCAAACAAGCCTTAGAGGTATCAAATTTCCACATCATCGGTTCGGAAACGCATTCAAATAGTAAACACATAGTTCTAAGGATGGAAAAATAGGACTCACGCTATGGGAACAATAGGGGCTTAGGATCTTTCACATCTCCACCTCAAACATATATACATATCATAATTCCCATAATAAATCCATAATAGCAAAATCCAATCAATAACCAAAATCATAAGCTTCAAATACAACACATACAATATAGAATCGACGAGAGTCTACAAGATGTCCAACAATGCCTCTAGTCATAAGATGGGACAGGGGCAAGACATGTTCCGGGCTCACCCTCAATTAAGAAGATAAATAGAAAACAACATAGGTAGAAGGAAGGTGGTTTGTCCTTGTATCGTAGGATTCACCATAGTATCAACTCTCCGAATTCGAGCTACCTGTCAAGTAGTGGATGATCATAACCATGGTTTCTACATGGTAAAATCATGTAGGCATAAAGTATGCGTTAGTACATTTGAATGTACTAAGTATGTGGGCATGCAATGCATATGACTTATCAACTTGCATTTCAATGTTAGATGACAAGGGAACATAATATAGAAAGAATCATACATATCCAAGGAAGAGTAGTATACAAGATGCCATGAAATTCATGATGCATGCAATGCGATAATGATCCTATATAGCAGGGATGGACTATAACCAACAAATCAAACTTGTGTGAGCTATTACATGATTTAGACCGATTGAAACCTCCCACCGGTAGGGAAAAGATTACTTGCCAAAGGTAATCTAACTCACACTTTACTAGACACACCATTTTGGAGATGGTCACCTTCCTTACGAGAAGGGTTTTCATAATCATATCATAAACATATTAAATGAATAACCATTCCTTACAACCTGGTCATTTTGGTAATGGAAAACGTTCCTATATTGGCACATAATCCAAGGAAAGGGACAGGGACCTTGGGGATATCCCTAACTCCCGCAATACATCGGTGCTAAGTCAACAACATCCCACACAAATACTTATACATATACGTGCTTCAAAGAGAGTCAATATCCATTTCAAAACGTTCTATGTACATTTAAGCTCAAATGCCAAAGCATTAGATCATAAACATAATGCTCATGCAAGGAATAACTCATCTACACATATACAAAATGGTGCAAACACCCATAATGCTCAAAGAGCAATAAACATAGACATACCGGTGATCACCTTCTTGTCATAACCAATGCCTTATCAAAATCATTTCATAAAATATAATTGGGCTTAACCCACTCCATAATTTCCATGAAAACCAATGCTCAGGAATGTAATGCATGCATGATGTGAGGATGGAATGGTTAATGTCGAGTAAATCTAAAATCAACAATATAATATGAGATCTAGAAAATCCACAATAAAATCAATATGAAAACCATGTATAGATCACCCATGCAATAAACAATCTTTAAGGGGACATGCATGTTCATAGTTTCATAACTCAATGTAAATCATCATAATAGTATTCAAAATGAATTGAAATAATAGGTAAAATGCATCCCATACACTAATTAGATTTAATAAAGTCAAATCATGAAATTTAATATTTGAAGTGACTAAAATTCATGAAAATGGATTCTTCTTGGTTGAAAGGGACCAAGAATCAATCTCACATACCTTTATTAGGAAGATGAACTTGATAAGAATTTAGCTTGAATTTAGAACCCCAATTGAATCCCTAGCTTGAATTTTGAAGATGAGACTTGGAGAGAATTTGAGAGACTAATTCTAGAAACTAGGTATTAGTCTTGAATAAGGGTTTAGAATTACAACTTGGGGGGTTACAAGGGTCTTAAAAGCCTTGGGTATGGGTAAAGATATCAAAAACAACTCAATAAAATGCCCATTTAAATTTTACGCTGGAGCTCACACGGTAGGCTTCACGGCCCGTGAAGGCCTCCCATCTAGCCCAGACAAGTTTTACGAAAACGGGCATAACTTCTTGCTCCGAACTTGGAATGAGGTGAGACCGGATGCATTGGAAAGATAATTCAAAGAACTTCAATTTGATAGGTTGTGGTCCATCAAAATCATTTTGTTCTAAGATATATGCTCACTTAAAGTTGACCCTTTTATTGATACTTGTGAAGAACTTAGCCAATGGAATTCCTTTGAACTTGACTTTATGTAGGAGACCCATGATGATCTTAAACAACATAAATAAGCTTGAATTGGAGGCTTGAAAGTGAACTTAGCTTGAGCATGAAGATCCCATACTTAGAATTCCATCATCACAGGAGGTTACACGGACCGTGTAGCATCACATGGGCCATGTCACTGCCCGTATTCCACGATCAAGTTACGAGACGGTGATTCCATACTTAGGAATATTTCACTCTAGAAGCTTTACAGATAACCTCACAGGCCGTGCCACCCCACACGGTCCGTGTACTTGGTCATGTAACCATACTTGGTCCCAAAGCTCTGGGATTTCAAGTCAAGGCCATCACACGGCCAACCACATGGTCCGTGAAGTGTCACACGGACCGTGAGGGGTCCAAGTGTGGTGTGCCTTAGTTTAAAACACCATATTTAAGGGCCACCCTTTTTCCATGGGCCAAGGGCCACTCCGTGGAGGCTCCACACGGGCCGTTTGACCACACACAGACCGTGGTGGCTCCCGTGAAGTGTCACCTTGGTCCAAAACTTTTCCGAAACCAATTTTCGTGCTTCGTTGAGGTCGTACAAAAATTTTGAGTCCTTACATCATCTCCCCTTTGGGAACATTTGTCCTCGAATGTGGAAGAGCAAGGCTTGAAGGGCTTGACTTAGAACATGAAACATTTGAACACAAGGTACAATGCATAGTTCATTATTTGAAAAATCATAAAGCCTTTAAAACTAATATCAAAACGTATTTAAATCACTCAAAACATCTTGAGAATCACTTTCGTGCACGTGTATGCATGTCATATCATGAGACTCAAGATTGAAGGAATTAGGACCATTGAGAATATGAAGAATCTAATACTATAGGCTTCCGTAGATTGGAAAGGATAAAGGTATCCTTGCATCATACTTGATTCCACTCCCCAAGTAGAACTTTCCACATGTTGATTTCTCCGAAGTACCTTCACCGAATCGACATCCTTGTTGCGAAGCCGCTTCACTTGTCTTATATAAAATCTCACCTTAAGCTTCCTCCATAAGACAAGTTCTCCTCAAACCCAACACCTTCCAAAAGAAAAATGACACTAGTATCATCAACAACTTCCTCAACATAGATATATGCAAAACCGAGTGACTAGAGCTCAAACATTCTCGTAAGGACCTATATACTGGGGACTTAGCTTTCCTCCTTGCCATAAATGCACCACACCCTTCATAGGTGAGACCTTCATAAGCCCCCCCAATAATTACTGCAAAACTCAAGATCCTTCTTTCAACACCCAAGTAAGACGTTTGATGACTTCGAACCATCTTCAACCCTTCCTTAATCAATTTCACCCTTTTGTAGCCTCCAACAATAAATTCACGCCTATAAATGTCATTTCATCTTAACTCGAACCACTTCCAAGTAGAGATCTCAATGTCTTGAGCCACTCCACCGGGCCTTTGGTTCTCTACCTTCAATTGCTGACAACGCGAGCACTCGGGTACAAACTCGGTAGTCCTTCTTCATACCAATACACCTCCTTCAAATCCTAACACATCTTAGTAGATTCCATGTGAATTAAATAATGAGAGTTATGGGCTCCACTCAAGATCATTTTACCTAAGATCACCCACATCCTGAACACATGACTAACTTTGATACCGAAACGAACCATCTCCCCCTTGAAAGGAAGCCTCTATCTTATTATTTTGGCAGCCAACCTGATCAACCCAACTAATGACAGATCCACATCTTGCTTAGCCTTGACATCAGCAACCACAAAAGATTCGGCCCCATTCTGAACATGAACATCAACATTATTAGAGTCAGTCGACCTAACAACCAATCTAGCCCAACGGTAAGCATCCTTTGCCAACTCTTTCTTCCCTTCACCAAAAGAAGCCACATTTCCTATAGCTAGCCTACTCAGAGCAGCGGCTATAACACTTGCCTTGCCAAAATTACATTGTACACTAATGTCATAGCCCTTTAGGAGTTCCAACCCTCTTCTTAGTCCTAAGTTAAGATCCTTTTGAGTGAACACATATTGAAAACTCTTGTGGTCGGTGAAAACATTGACATGCACCCCATACCAATAGTATCTCCTACTTTTCCAGGCAAACACCACCACCGCTAACTCAAGATCATGATTCGGGTAATTATGCTCACGCACCTCCAATTGCCTTGATGTATAGGCTATCACCCTAACATGTTTCATGAAAAATCAACCCTAACCCAAATCGAGAAGTATCACAATACACCACCAACCTATTTAAGCCATCTGGTATAGTCAAAATAGAAGTCGATGTAAGTCGACCTTCCAAATTTGAGAACTCATTTCACACTCATCCAACCATACCAACCTGGACTTCTTTCTAGTCAACTTGATCAACGGAGATGCAATAGATGAGAAGCGTCCAACAAACCTTTCATCATAACCAGCCAACAAAAGAAAACATCAAATATCCGAAGGGGCGAGCGTGTCAAACAATGTGCATTCTCCACCAACTCTCTTTCGGGCCTCGTCTATAAGATCGCTACAACACCTTCCTCCCTTAGATTGCATCATGAGCTCAAGTCAGCTCTCCTTATTTGATAGGTTGGGATGGAGATAAGAAATCTTAAGACACGCACTATGGTATGATTAGAATCATAAAAAGTGAAATATTTCCTAAAATGCCTTGTAGCCTCCTACCCATAGATGTGGCGTGCTTCGCACCCATGAATAAGACTCTACTTGACGCGACATGTTGGACTCTGAGGACTATTTATAAACCTAGTGCTCTGATACTATTTTTTGTCACGACCTGGACCTAGGGCCTAGATATGACACGGCAAATGGGAACCCGAGAGTCCCCAAACAAGCCTTAGAGTATCAAATTTCCACATAATCAGTTGGAAAGCATTTAAATAGTAAACACATAGTTCTAAGGGATGGGGAAATAGGACTCACACTATGGGGACAATACAGGGCGTAGGATCTTTCACATATCCACCTCAAACATATATACATATTATAATTCTCATAATCAATCCATAATAGCCAAATCCAATAGATAACCGAAATCATAAACTTTAAATACAACACATACCATATAGAATCTATGAGAGTCTATAAGATGTCCAACAATGCCCTTAGTCATAAGATGGGATGGGGTCTAAGACATGTCCCAAGCTTACCCTCAATTAAGATGATAAATATAAAACAACATTGGTTGAAGGAAGGTGGTGTGTCCTTAGAAGATAGGACTCACCACAGTATCAACTCTCCAAATTCGAGCTACCCGTCAAGTGGTGGATGATCATAACCTACATGGTAAAATCATGTAGGCATAAAGTATGCGTTAGTACGTTTGAATGTACTAAGTATGTGGGCATGCAATGCATATGACTTATCAACCTGCATTTCAATGTTAGATGACAAGGGCACATAATATAAAAAGAATCATATCCAAGGAAGAGTAGTATATAAGATGCCATAAAATTCTTGTTGCATGCAACGCGATAATGCTCCTATATAGCAGGGATGGACTATAACCGACAAACCAAACTCATGCGAGCTATAACATGAATTAAACCAATTGGGACCTCCCACCGGTAGCGAGAAAATTACTTTCCAAAGGTAATCTACATCACACCTTACGGAACACACCATTTAGGGGATCGTCAGCTTCCTTACGGGAATCACTTTTCGGAATGGTTTTTTATAATCATATCATAAACATAATAAATGAATAACCATTCCTTACGACCCGGTTATTTCGGTAATGGCAAACTTTCTTATGTTGACACATAGTTCAAGAAAAGGGATAGGGACCTTGAGGATATCCCTAACGCCTCCAATCCATCGGTGCTATGTCAACAACATCCCACATTAATACTTATACATATACATGCTTCCAAGAGAGTCAATATTCATTTCAAAACGTTAAATGCACATTCATGCCAGAAATAGCTCATCTACACATATACAAAATGGTGAAAGCACCCATAATGCTCAAAGAGCCATAAACATAGACATACCAGTGATCATCTTCTTGTCATAACCAATGCCTTATCAAAATCATTTCATAAAACATAATTGGGCTTAGCCCACTTCATAATTTCCATGAAAATCAATGTGCAGGAATGCAATGCAATGCAATGCATGATGTGCGGATTGCATGAATAATATAGAGTAAATCTAAAATCAACAATATAATATGAGATCTAGAAAATCCACAATAAAATTCATATGAAAACCACAGTATAGATCACCCATGCATAAAACAATCTTTAAGGGGACATGCATGTTCATAAGTTCACAATTCAATGTAAATCATCATAATAGTATTTAAAATGAATTGAAACGAAAGGTAAAATGCAGCCCATACACTAATTAGATTTAATAAAATCAAATCATGGAATTTCATATTTGAAGTAACTAAAATTCATAAAAATGGATTGAATGATTTTTTGGTCTTCTTGGTTGAAAGGGACCAAGAATTAATCCCACATACCTTGGTTAGGAAGATGGACTTGAGAAGCATTTAGCTTGACTTCGAAACCCCAATTGAATCCCTAGCTTGAATCTTGAAGATGAGACTTGGAGAGAATTTGAGAGTCTAATTCTAGAAACTAGGTGTTAGTCTTGAATGAGGGTTTAGAATTAGTATAGGGGAAGTTTAGGAATATAAAGGGGGGGGGGGGGTTAAAAGGGTCTTAAAAGTCTTGGGGATGGGTCAAGATATAAAAAACAACTCAATAAAACGCCCGTTTAAATTTTACACTGGAGTTCACACGGTAGGCTTCACGGCCCGTGAAGCTCTTCATGGTCCATGAAGGCCTCTCGTCTAGCCCAGACAGATTTTATGAAAATGGGCATAACTTCTTTCTCAGAACTCGAAATGAGGTGAGACCGGATGCGTTGGATAGTTAATTGAAAGAGCTTCAATTCGATTGGTCGTGGGCCACCCAAATCCTTTTGTGCTAAGAGATATGCTCATTTAAAGTTGACCCTTCTATCGGTACTTGTGAAGAACTTAGCCAATGGAATTACTTTGAACTTGACTTGATGTAGGATACCCATGATAATCTTAAACAACATAAATAAGCTTGAATTGAAGGGGTCCAAGTATGGTGTGCCTTAGTTTAAAACACCACGTTTAAGGGCCAAACTTCCTCCATGGGTCGAGGGCGGCTCTGTGGAGGCTCCACATGGGCCGTGTGACCATACACGGGCCATGGTGGCTCCCATAAGGTGTCACCTCTGTCCAAAACTTTTTCGAAATCAATTTTTGTGCTTTATTGAGGTCGTATAAAATTTCGAATCCTTACATCATGGCTAGTACTCAACATTCAAGACTAGCATTGTTATTTATTAAAAGCCCTTAGTTCGAGACTCTACTATTATTCCACTCTATCTTGTGTTTATCTTTGAGTCAATGTATTTGTAATTTTTTTTAAGTATTTACTTTTTGTGTTGCATAATTATGGATTCTTTTCAATTTGATAGAAACGTCTATTACCAGTTCAATCTTTCGATATGCTAGTTGGTATGCTTATGGACAATAAATGTTAGTTATTTTCACTATTTTTTTAATATTGCTTCATCGCTTAAATTGCCCATAGTTCCTTTTCCCTTATTTTCCTCAAATGTTTCTATCAAATTCCTATGAATGCTTATGATGCTTGAGATGGCTTGGGTGAGGTGCCCTGGAGTATCTCATTCATCGTGAGATGACTAGGCCTTAGGTCGGGTCGTTATAATTTTAAACATGCATTTCTCATGCATATTGTATCTTTATACTATTGATCATGATTATGCATATTGATATTACTATTATTTCTTGTGAGTCATGGCATACCTACATACTTTACATTTTACGTAGTAACGCATATATTTTTTTCTACATGATCTAACCATGTAGGGACGAACAGTGAGGCATTTATTCCATTACGTGGCTAGATTCAGAATCAAAGCTTGAAGATTATTGGTGAGTTCCCATGCTTTGGGAACAAGCTTATTTATGATGTTTATATATGTTGACACGTTTTTTATGTATATCTTGAGGGTTAGCTAGTAAGCTATGTTCTAGACCCTACCAAGATCTTATGATGTAGGTACATGTTTTAGACAATGTTGATTGATATATATTCCCCTAAGGGAACTATGCTTTTCTTAGTTTTATACATTCCTCTTGTTTATTCTCTTATTATACTTATTTCACCTTATGATTCCATATGATATGAACGCGAGGCTATGATGGGATACCTTTAGGTGTCACATTTGCCATGTCACGGCTAGGCCCTAGGTCTAGATCATGACAAAAGTTGTATCAGAGCCAAGGTCTGAAAGCATCATAGGAAGTCCAACATGCCGTGTCTAATACAGTCTTGTTCATTGGTGTGAAGCGCAGCACATCCATGAATAGGAGGCTATGAGACATTTAGGAAAACTTTGGTTTTTTGTGATCCATGTTATGCCCTTAAAACTCTTATATCCTAATGTTTGTCCCTTTGTGTTTCCAGAATTGGCTCCACAATGTGCTCCTTTGCCTAGAGAGGCAATTCTAACGATGACCCAGTTCCTCTAGCTCCTCCAGTTCCTCAAGTCGCTTAAGCAGACCAAGTCTCCAATGATGAGTTTAGAGTCATTATCAGTATGTTAGCTCAAGCCATTGCTTCTCCAAAGACTCCTACTTCAGCTTCGAGGATAAAATATTTTTCTAGAATCAGTCCCCCGAGGGTTCATAGTTCTAAGGTGGATAAGGATCCACAACAATTCACTGGTGGAGATTATGGGAGTGTCTTTCGAGGAAAACACCGAATTGACTGTAACACCCCACATCTTAGGTATACTAGTCCTATGCATATGGAACATGATATGATTCGGTAGGAGGAGCACCAACTTTAGAAGTGTCTAACTTTTGGACTGGAGGGCGATAATTGCGTTTAACGCTTAAGATGAGTGGAAGTATATAAGTTTTAAGCCAAATTGTGGAGAGCGCAGCCTCAAAAAAAGTGAAAGGAAGTGAGTTGCTTGTAAGACTTAGGAAGCTAACAGGTGAGTCACCTACGTGCTTAGCTCAAATAGGTTAAGTAGACGGAGACGAGGCCCAACACCATATTTTTTGAAGTCTGATAAAGAATAAAGCCCAAGTTAAGGATGTGATTTTAGCCCATGGTTTGGCATTATAAAGGGACAATATAGGCATCCTAAGATGAATAGGAAAAGGGCCAAAGTACATTTACCACACACTTCACACATAGGACCCAAACTAAGTGAAAGTAGAAGGAAAACATTGGCTGCAAAGCCCATCAAATTGAAGCTCAACAAGGCCCAAGTGAAAGGGCCAAGATACTGCATAACCACCCTAATAAAATAAAGCTAAAAATGAAAAAGAAAGTCTGCCAAGAGTGGCCCCTTAAAAGGGGTTAAAACCCACCACTTCAACTCATTTTAACAAAGCCAGAAAAATAAGATTTCCTTCCAAGTTTCTCCTTGCTCTCTCTTGACTTTGCAAAGCAGCCAAATCACACCTTTATGGTTCTTGAAGAGGACCTGATCCTTGAAGTCTAAGGTTAGTAGAAATACCCATGGTTTAGTATACTTTTTCCATGAAAAACATGGGAAGTATGTTGATTACACTTGTGCTGGAATTTTGGACAGCATGTGTTTCAAAGATTATTGTACACTTTTCTTGGTTATTAAGAGGCCTTTTTCTTCTTAGATGGCTGGATTAGGAATTAATATTGATTTTTTTAACAAGGTAAGGCTGCTGCACCATTTGTATCTTCCGCAAAAATGATTTCTTGAATGATATCTTAATTGCGCTCCTGGTAGGAACTTGTGGACCGGTAATTGGGAATGTTGTTGCACGTCCTCCTTCTACTTTCTATGTTGTTGGGCACGACCCTCTCTAGTACCATCCCTCATAGCCTGAGGTGTGTCCTTGGGTGCTGGTGTTGGGGTTGGATGAGCTTGCTAAGATCTTGAAGCCTAAGTGGAAGATACACGCTAAGGGCAATGTCTAGCGAATTTCCCAACCTCGTTAGAACTATAGCAGGCCTTAGCCTCTCACCCGTGAGATGGCTGCCCTGAAAAGCCACCATATTTGGCTACACTAGATTAACTATCAGGACTAGTCTATATGTGTCAGTACTATTAGCTTTAGCGATGGCAGCATGGAGTGCTCGGCCCAAATGACCCTGGCTTTGGAACTCCATATCTTATGGCAGGGGTCTACTAAATTGGTTGTGCTTATTGATCCTCTTCCCACCACCATATCTATCAAGTTTTACGCTCTATGTCAATATGATCCACCACAATTTAAAATGTGCCTCTATCCAAAACCAAGGATGTTGTAGCCTTTTGAAGATACTCCCTTGGTAAATTATCAAATTCTCTCAAACTCTGTAGGGATTCCAGATAAGGCATATTTGGACAATGTATAGAAACTGGTCTTATAGTCTAAAACTGACATAAAACCCTGCTGAAGTTTGTTAAACTCATCCCAGTGACTATCTCAAAAGCTATATTGTACAAATCATCTGAAGAATAGCTCTATAAATTGCTCCCATGTCAAGAATAGAGATCCAAAAGGTCAGGGAGCCAAAACTGACCTCCACCCCTTTTTTGCTAGGATGATGAACTTGTAGGAGGTATAGGAAACTCCATGAGACTCGAGGATGGCCAAAATACATAGCCAGTCCTGACACTTTGATAAGAAGTCATAAGGTCTATCACCGGAGGTTACATCAAATCTGAGGGGAGCCAATTGCACTGACCGCTTAAAGCTCTTCTACTCAGCTTTGGACATAGCAGGACTAGCACAAGATAGGGGTACCAAAAATCTGAGTTGTGCAATAGATAGAGTAATAACCGATCTGTGAAGCTGTGAACCATAACTTAATCGACATATCTAAGGCGGAATCATAGAAGTCATATAAGGATCCAATGGGATCAAGGATGGATCAACATGAATCATGTATGGCTTAGCTGGAGCTATAAAAGGGCCAGACAACACTGTAGAAGCTAGTGAATCAGTAATAGCTTTGATGGGAGGTGCTCCCTCTAGGTATATCCCATGAGGGTCTCGTCAGACCATATACAAAAATACTCAAGTGTCACAAAGATTGTCGCACTGATGACACCTTGGTGGACTCTGGCACTGATAAATAGGTCTCTAGTATCACAACTAATGTACAACAAAAATACAACACTTTTGATGCTTAAAACATGGGATTTTGTGTGTTCTCAATGTGATTTTAGTTCTTTTTATGTGTTTTTGTGTCTATGTTTGCAGTATTACAGGTTGGCCGATGATTTTGCAGAAAGTTACGAAGTTGCTGGGGATTCACTACTATACCAAACACCTTATGGGTTGTAGACCATTCTACGAGCCATAAGGTGGTTTTGTGAGGAATTCCAGTAAAAGGCAAAGTTTCTGAAGTTACTTCTATGAACATGTAGATGAGCCATAAATTAATGTACAAATCGTAAAAGGAGTTTTATGCCTTAAGGATCAGAGAATGAAGACATTCTGAAGTTCATCAAATGAAACCCCCTTTATAGGTCATAAACCATTCTATGAGTCGTAAAGGAGTTTCATAAGGGGGAAGTGCAGTTTCCTAGTAACAATGTATGAGACCCCAATTACGGACTGTGAACTTCAATAAAGACGTATAGTGCTTTCATGGAGGTTGCTGACTAGTTTTTCTAATTTGTTTAGAACTTGTTTTTTATTATTATAACTAGGTCTTTTAGGTTATTTTTCAAGAGGAGTTTGCTAGTTTACGATAGATTAGATTAGATTTAGGTTAGTGCTCAGAGAACTCAATATTCTTCGAGAGAAAATTGTGAGAAAGTCTTTGAAAACACTTGTGGTTTAGTTCAATCCTCAAGCTTTTGATTTTCATTGACATTGGATTTTCTTGTTCATAATTTAGTTGTGTAAGTATTTAATTATGTCTTCTAAATTCATAATCTCCTCATCTACACAAAGAATGAGTAGCTAAATCCACAACTAAGGTTGTGGGAACCATGAAGAACTAACAAAGTAAAATCGGATGATTCACGATTCTTGGAAGGTGTATATGCATCTATTAATTAACTCTCTTCATTTTGCATATTTTCTGATAATGTCCAACATTGTACTCGCCTAGTGTTACTGACTGGACCAAGGTAGTAATGAATAGGAAAAGAGATTCGTTAACAAGATTCGATTAATGTGTTCTCATCTAATCAAGAAAACTAAGCTAAGGGAAGGTTGTACTGGGACTTATAGGCAATGGTTAATAATGCACACTATGGAGATGGGCCAAGTAACATAGTGAAATTTGCCTCTCACCGTTGACCAAAGGGCTTGTTAAACTTAAATTAATGTCTTGCATGCTATACACTAGACAAGAATTAGGTTATCTAGTGATATTGAGTTGGAGAATCATGGGGAACAAAATAACCTAGTTGTTCTCCTTTATTGATCTTTCTCTCGTGCTAGTTAGTTAGCTTATTTTTCTCATTGATTTTTGCAACACCCCCCCCCCCCCGGTTTGGGGAATTGAGTTGATTGACTACTTGGATTGCTTATTGGTGAATTTTCCTTAAGTTTACGTATTCCCTGTGAGTTCAACCCTAACCTTTGTTAGGTTCTATTTCTTGACAGCGACTGCTTTATCCTCTAAAAAGGTGTAACTAGGGTTACATCAACATTTTAGCACCATTGCCAGGGAATACGGCTAGACTTAGTAAATTCATTAGTAGTTCGAGTTTTAATCCTTAGTTCCCTTTATGTTAATTTATTTTTTTTGTTTTGTTTATTTTCAAGGTGTACGAGTAGTGTTTGACCAACACTCGGAGTCAAGGCAATTCTTTAACTCTATTTGACCTATATATCCATCAAACAATAAGAAGGATGACACAAGATAATGACAACGCGGCAAATGCAGCCCTGAATAGGAACAATGATGATGATGATGATAGGAATGAGAACCTATACCTTTGGAGGACATTCCACATCCTAAGGATTTTAATGCCAATGCTTACTAGTGGAATCAGTACAGGTTGAAACCTATGGCTATGTAGGTGACCGGAGCTATTGTGTTGCCATCACTACCGGCAAACACAAAGTTCACAGTCTCGAGTGGGTTACTTCAGATGTTGTAGAACCATGGGCTATTTGCAGGCTTCCCATCAATGAATCCACATAGCCACTTACATAATGTGGCGTTAATTTGTAAGAGTGTGATCGGAACACAAAATATGTCTATGGATATTGTGGGATTCCGTGTCTTCCCATTGTCTCTTACATGATATGCTTCATTATGGCTATCTCAGCTCCCATAAAGTTCAATCACTAGTTGGGTAGACTTGCAAAAGGCCTTTTTTGAGAGGTACTTCTCTTGATCGAAGAAGCTCAAGTTGAAGGTCCAGATCAATGACTTCGAGCAACTTCTTGGTGATTCTATAAGCACTACTTAGGAGTTGTTTACCAAATGTCTAAGGAGCGTCCCTGACCATAAGATAGTTCATGATGCCTTATTGGATATCTTCTATTGTGCCTTTGATAAAACAATTAGGCATGTGCTGACACTATCACGGGGGGCGTGTTTTTAGATCAAGTATTTGTTGGGATTGCTAAATGCACAGAAAGAGTGGTCAAAACAAACTGTGCATGGGGCAGAATGATAGAGCTTCCACAAAGAGTTCATGTGCAGTTAGTGTGGGTCCAGAGCAAGCAAAAATCAATGAGGAGATCAGGCATCAACTTGCTCAGATACACACAGGCATAGAGGTGATGATGAAGCAGAACTAAGAAAGAGTAAATGTAGTGGTTCATCAACCTCCACATACACCCATGTACAAGGAGCCATACTATGAGGAGCATGCATGCTTTGTCATTTATCAGATGGGGGGTTTCCGGACGAAATCCCAATAGTCCAATCAGGACTATTGGCACCAAGGTCAAGGAAACTAAGGTCGAAACTTTGGTAGAGAAGGAGCTTATAGAGAAAACTGTGGTTGTTACTATGATAGAAATAGGGGTCCAATGCAGATTAGGGTCATAGAGTAGGCTTCTAGAAAGGTCCTTATGTGCCACCACACAACCGCGACGTAGGTACAGGCAATACCATAATTGAGGAGATGTTTGATCGCCTATTTAAGAAGGCTGAGATACAGGATGAGACCCTTAGGGGCATGAAAATAGAGATCTCTAGTATCAATCAAAATATAGAGTCTCATTCTATGGCTATCAAGCAGCTGGAACAAGAGTTCAGGTAAGTGTCTACTTAGTTGGATGAGCGTCAGAGGGATACACTGCCTAGAAATACAAGTCTAAATCCTAGGAATGATGGGCAGTGTATGGCGGTTACTACTCAGAGTTGCAATAGCACCATTGATCCTCCCATGTCGGTTGAAAAGAAAGATGTTTGTGAGGAGATGGTTACAGCTAAGGATGCAGATGAAGGTGATAGTCATCGCAAGGATGGGTTGAGTGAAGCAGCAGAAGCACCACAGAGGTTTAAGCCCGTCCCTAGGCCTCCTCCGCCCTTCCCTTAGAGATTAAAAAAAGGGAGGAGGAAGGCAAATTCAAGCACTTCCTCTCCATGTTAAAGCAGCTCTATCAACATCCCCATCATCGTGACTTTAAAGAAGATGCTGGGCTATGTGAAATACATGAAGGACTTGGTCACCAGAAAGTGCACTATGAATCAGGAGCTTTCTCAAGAGCTTCAACATTGCAGTGTTGTCACTACGAAGTCCTTAGTTTAGAAAAAAGAAGATCCAGGGGCTTTCAACATACCATGCACCATTGGAGATATTGAGTTTGCAAGGGCACTACGTGATTTAGGTGCTAGTATCAATCTAACACCTCGTGCAGTCTTCAAGAAGCTTGTATTGGGGTCACCTAATCCTACTAATATGCGGTTGCTGATGGCGGATTGCATTGTGAAGAAGCTTGTGGGGATACTATATGATGTGTTGGTAAAGGTGGAGAAGTTCATAGTCTTTGCAAACTTTGTGATCTTAGATTTCAAAGTTGACTTTGATATCCCAATCATCTTAGGGAGACCATTCCTAGCCACTGGACGAGGCCTAGTTGATATGAAAGCTAGTCAAGTCAGGTTTAGATTGAATGACGAAGACGTTTTCTTCAATATCCATCAGTCAATGAAACATCGAGATGAGTTGAAGAGTGAAGTCCGAGTAGCCAATATGTCCAAGTCGTGCCGTGATGATAAATCAAGCGCTACTTGGGAGGCAACCCAATGTTTTTGATGTAATAGGATAGTTATAGGTTTATTTTCAGTTTTTGGATTCATAGTTAGTTTATTCCTTTTGTTTTGATTGTAATTTTTGACAATGGATTGGTTGCATATAGGGTAATAGTGTATTTTATGAAGAATATGCAGGCACATTACTAAGTCAGTTAGTGTGGCTAAGAAACAACATCAGGTTAAGTCTCTATGACTAGGCTTACAAATTGTAAAATAGTTTATGACTCGTACCCCATCTCGTAAAGATTTTAAATAAGCAGAAAAATATGGACTCCAATCCATGAGCCTACTTTACTATTTGTAGATTAGATTACGAGTTGTGAATGGGGATCGTGGGGTATGTTTTTGAAATTTTACTAAGTATTGAGGATTTTGCAAAACCAAGATTTACGAGTTGTAGAACCATTTATGACCCATAATCGGGATTTTGTAGGACAATTATAGAATTGAATTTGGAGTTAAAATGGAGATTTTAAGTCAAAAGTTGCATTTATAGTTCTTTAAAGTTTAAAATTTCGATATTTCTAGCCGTTTTGAGTTTTGAGCATCGAAATTCAACTCTGTTGAATCCATTAGCTCCGGAATGGTGAATATCGTCTAGGAGAACTTACAGTATTGAATATGGAGTTAAATTGGAGATTTTAGGTCCATAGTTGCATTTTTAGTTCTTTAAAGTTGAAAATTTCGAGTTCTCTGGCTGTTTTGAGTTCTGAGGGTCAGAATTCGATTCTGTCTAATCCATCAGCTCCGAAATGCTGAATCTAGGCTACGATAACTTGCAGAACTGAATATGGAGTTAAATTGGAGATATTAGGTCCATAGTTGCATTTTTAGTTCTTTAAAGTTGAAAATTTCGATTTTTCTAGCTGTTTTGAGTTCTGAGCATCGGAATTCGATTCTGTCAAATCTATTAGCTCCGGAATGTGAATCTCGTCTAAGAGAACTTGCAGAACTGAATATGGAGTTAAAATGGAGATTTTAGGTCCAAAGATGCATTTTTAGTTCTTTAAAGTTTAAAATTTTGAGTTTTCTAGCCGTTTTGAGTTATGAGTGTCGGAATTTGATTCTGTCAAATCCATCAGCTCCAAAATGCTGAATCTAGTCTAGGAGAACTTGCAAAACTGAATATGGAGTTAAATTGGAGATTTTAGGTCCATAGTTGTATTTTTAGTTCTTTAAAGTTGAAAATTTTGAATTTTCTAGCCGTTTTGAGTTCTAAGCTTCGAAATTTGATTCTGTCGAATCCATCAACTTTGAAATGCCGAAGCTGGTCCAGGGACAATTGCAGAACTGAATTTGGAGTTAAAATGGAGATTTTAGGTCCAAAGTTGCATTTTTAGTTCTTTTAAGTTGAAATTTTCGATTTTTCTAGCTGTTTTGAGTTCTAAGCATCGGAATTCGATTCTGTCGAATCCATTAGCTTCGGAATGCTGAATCTCGTTTAAGAGAACTTGCAGAACTGAATCAACACTACTCTCCGTGATGGAGAGCAATCCCCAGGGGGCTACAATGACAACTATGGAGAAACTTGATGTTGCGCGGCAGTTAGTTAAGGTGGGTGTTGATATAATTGAGGCTGGTATTCCTGCTTCATCTACAGCTGATCTTGAAGCTATAAAACTGATAGTTATGGAAGTTGGTAATGGGGTTTATGAAGATGGACATGTTACAACATCAGTTACAGGAATGATACTGACCACACAAGCCATAGTGGTCAAGAAACCAAAGCCAAAGGTGGTTGCACCTGCTGCTCCACAAGGACTTGCAGTGGGATCAATTTGTATTTCATTCGCTAGGAAATTTTGTTGGTGTTGAGATGAACACGGCGCAGGGACGAACCAATATATATGCGCGCCTATAAAGAGTACACTAGGCCTAAAGTTGAGGAAAAAGATGCTCCTATAGTTGTCTCTTTTTCCCGCTAAACTTTTTAAGGTTTGGGGGAAAAAGACATTCTCTTACAATTTCATCGCGACA
The DNA here is from genome assembly GCA_029948455.1 of Solanum rostratum. Taxonomy (NCBI): domain Eukaryota; kingdom Viridiplantae; phylum Streptophyta; class Magnoliopsida; order Solanales; family Solanaceae; genus Solanum; species Solanum rostratum. Next base: position 46,148,917 of record CM057053.1, on the reverse strand, counting down.
GTGACTCGAGAGCTAATAAAGACAGACCCTGCCTTGGTAATCAGTCCGAATAACATCATCCGAAAAAGGATTGCCCATGAGAATCTCATTTTTGGAGAGCTGCGGATTTCATTCTCCGAGACGTTTGAGCACAATCTTCCATACTAGAAGTTGGAGCTAGCAAGAAGTTTGTTGGATGGGAACGTGGTGCGTGTTGGAAATTTTACTTTTAGGAAGCTGCCTAATGATGACTATGCTCTATCGATCAAGAGATTGTTCAACGTTCACGAATTGGGTGTTGGTTCCTAGGCTTCAACGTTTATGTTCAAACTACTTTCCAAGTTTTGAGATTCAGGAATTAGGCCTGTAATGACTCATTTGTGATTAGGGGCTTGTAAAAATTGAGATATCTTCAAGTTTTTCGGCAAGCACACTCTTTCTCAGTTTGTATGTTTCTTTTGATCCAACATAAGAATCTCTTCTGCGTTTTTACTAGAATTTGCTGATATCAACATCTTCACAGCTGACCTGAGTTTACTTTTTACTTAAATTCAAGTAACCAAGTGTCTTCTCTAGCGTTAGTAACTAAGGAATTTATGACGCTAGCCTGACAGAGGATAAGCTGCAGACGAGGAATTAAGTTATGTTGCTGGTACTATTTGCTGGTATGAATAAGGTATCTTAAGAAGATCAAGCTAATAAAGAGGAGGCAACTTGAGCAGCTCAAGCTACAAAAGCGAAGACTTCAAAAATAGTGGAGTATGACTAAGAAATGACTGAACCTGATTTCTTTGTATCGAGAGGACTTCTATCATTATATACTTAATGTATTAATAGTCATGCGTCTTAATATAACGATGACGTTCCTTAATATAAGAGTGACACACAAACTTTTAAGCATAAACTCCCAACAGAGTACATAACACCTGGTAATATTGGAGCTTGTGGAACTCTCAGAGATAATCTGGGAGGTCTTATATTTGCTTACGCAACACCTATGGGTGAGGGCACTAATAATATGTTCCTTGAATCACAATGAGTTCTGTTAGGTTCAGAAAATGGTGGAGCAATCTATGGCTGGAAAATCCAACAAGAATCTGGGGCATATCCAGGAGGCTGGGGTGGGATAGCAACCGCTTCCTTAAGCCAGTGAGACAAATTACCTACATCAGGCACTCTATTCATAATTCAAGAACTGAATGAACATCCAACACCTGAACTTGTAGTGTTCTTAGATTGGCTTAACCTAGCTCGTTTGCATTTTTCCCTGAGATAGTGAGATCCTACTCTACTAGACATACTTCAACTCATCATCGGCCAATTTTAAGTGTTCAGGCATCAGCTCCTAAATAAAGCTAGAGTATATTTGGACCTTGATAAAATTGAGATGGCTACCTTTAGAAGCAGGAAACTCAAAGGATTAAGAAACCTCCTGATCATTCTGATATGATTAGGAAATCTCTTCTCAAGTTAACAGGAACAGAGCACCTGTATGCATCTATGTAATCGCTAATCTTGAATCTTTTAAAGAAGAGATCTTATGTCATACTCAAAACAAAACAATAGTTTTCCTACAACAGTGATCGTATTCACAATGGAACTTCTAAACGATCGTATTCTTAATGTATTAATTATTACAAGTCTTAATATAAAAGTGATGTTCCTAAATATAAGAGTGACGCACTTTACTATATATTAATTAAGAAATCGATACAATCAAGTACAATAAAAAATAAAGTAGCCAGAGATCACAAACACAGGAAACATTATCAAATCACTTGAAAATCACAATTGATGCCTAAATATTGATTAGTTCATCAAGATGTTTTCTATTTTCTTTGCCTAAAACTTATCAATGATCATGATAGACAATAAATTATAGAAGTAAATTTTCAGTGAAGGTTTACAAAGCAAGGACGATGTTGGAACACATAGGTGACACACTTTATTAATATATTAATTAAGAAATCGATACAATCAAGTACAATAAAACAAATACAACAGCCAGAGATCACAAACTCAAGAAACATTACTTTTACAAATATCAAATCACTAGAAAATCACAATTGATGCCTAAATACTGACTAGTGTATCAACATACTTTCTGTTTTCTTCGCCTAAAACTAATCAATGAACATGATAGAAAATAAATTACAGGGGTAAATTTTCAATGAAGGTTTACAAAGTAAGAACGATGTTAGAACATGTAGAAACAAAGGAGTGAATAAACGTGAAGTACATACCTGAAAACTCTGTTGTTCCTGATCGCCGTTGTTGCGAGGGAACTGTATGCCGCTGCCAGACGTGCTATGTGATGAATTAGGTTAGCACCACTCCTTATGTACGTGAGAGTTTTAAGAAACGATTTCCTTATGAAAATGGGAGAGTTTTAATGAGGTTAATTTTCCTTATTTGATTGGAGTGGGAAAGTTGGAAGGAGCTTTTCCTTATTTGATAGGGCAAAGTTATTAACGGCGGGAAGTTTTATTTTCAAGAAAAAGAGGCTTTTTATGGCTATTTTTTTAATTGCTACCAAAAATATACTTATTGCCGGCTATCAAACATTAGCCGTTGATCTTTTGCCTCGTGTTGTATACATTAGTGGCAATTAGCTTATTGCCAAAAAATAATTGTTGCTAAAGGACCACTTTATAGTAGTGTGTTGTGGTGACAACCAACAATTGAAGGTTTCCAATAGCTCATATTGGTAAGACGATGGTTTCTCCTCAATAAGGGGCAAATCAGATGTCACTTCAAAATGTCTATCATGTTCTGGGTATGAAGAAAAACTTTCTTTCAGTATCACAATTAACAACATTGGGAAACTATGTTCTGTTTGGTCCTGATGATGGGAAGATATAGCAGGATCTCATGACCTTAGAAAATCCAATTATGAAGGGGCGTTGATTAGAGTCAGTCTATGTGATGTCTGCGGAGTCTGCATATATAGAAAGGATGAAAAATAATGAGACTACTGATTTGTGGCATATGAGATTGGGTCGCATGAGTTATCCCAAGCTAAGTGTGATGATGAAGAAGTCAATGATCAAGGGTCTTCCTCAACTTGAAGTAAGAACGGACATCGTTTGTTCAGGATGCCATACAGTAAAGCTCATTAGTTGCCATTTGAAGAGTCCAAATTTAAAGTTGATGAACCACTGCAATGAGTTCACTTTGATGTATTAGGACCTGTCAAGCAGTCATCAATTGGTGGAATGAAGTACATGGTGACCTTTATAGATGATTTCTCTAGGTATGTTTGGGTTTTCTTTATTAAAGAAAAATCTGATTCTTTTTCTAAGTTTAAAGAATTTAAGGGAACAGTTGAGGGAGAAGTGAGCAAGCATATTTTTTGTTTAAGAACAAATAATGGAGGGGAATACAACTCAACTGAATTCACTCAGTACCTAAGGGAATGCAGAATCCGTCATCAATATACTTGTGCTTACACGCCACAGCAAAATGGCATCGCCCAGAGAGGAAAAATAGTCATTTAGCAAAAATATGGCGCACTATGTTACATGCCAAGAATGTTCCAGGAAGATTTTGGACTGTAGCAATGAGGACGGCAGCGTATGTCATCAACAGACTTCCTCAACAAAGTTTAAGTTTTCTTTCACCTTTTGAGAAGTTGGGGAATATGAAGGCTAATATCAATTATTTTCGTGTATTTGGATGTGTTTGCTATGTTTTTGTACCTGCCCAATTTCGTAGCAAAATGGACAAGAAAGCTATTAGATGTATTTTTGTAGGCTACGATAATAAGAGAAAAGGGTGGAAATGCCGTGACCCTACAATTGGAAAGTGTTATACATCACGGGGTGTTATATTTGATGAAACCTCTTCATGGTGGTCTGTGGGAAAAGAGATATTACCGGGGCAAACTGATCTGAAAAATAAGTTGGAAATTACTTATTTTCGATCAAGTGAAGATGCCAATGTTGAACCAAGTGAAACTGATTTTGAGGAATTAGTTGTTCACCAGTCACCGTGTGAAGGCATTGAGTCAAGTAACAGAGAAGTACCAGCCGCTTCACAATCTCAAACAAGAAGGTCAGAACGGATTCGGAGGCAAAACCCCAAATATGCCAATGCAGCAATAGTAGAAGATGAATCTGGAAAAGAACCTGAAAGCTTTGAAGAAGCATCTCAAGACTTAGCGTGGAATAGAGCAATGAAGGAGGAGATTGCTGCATTAGAACAAAATCAAACTTTGGAACTTGTGCCGAAGCCAAAAGATGTGAAGCCTATATCTTGCAGATGGATTTATAATATAAAATGTCGCACAAATAGGTTGATAGAGAGGCATAAAGCTTGTTTGGTAGCTCGGGGTTTTACTCAAGAATATGGTTTGGATTATGATGAAACTTTCAGTCCAGTGACGAAGTTTACAACTGTGCGAATCTTACTTGCACTTGCCGCTAGCAAAGATTGGAATTTGTGGCAGATGGACGTTAAAAATGCATTTCTACAAGGGAGCTGGATAGGGAGATTTACATGGATCAACCAATGGGTTTCCAGAATCAAGAACATCCTGGGTATGTTTGTAAGTTAAGGTAGGCGCTTTGTGGATTAAAGCAATCAACAAGGGCCTGGTTGTTAGAAAACTAACTACTTTTGAAATTGAACAAGGTATAAATACTCAAAGAAGAGGTTAAAATTCCAGCATAACATTAACATGAAGAACATCTGAATATATACAAGAAAAAGATTCTAATTCCTATCTATTAGCCAATTACAAAGTGGATGAAACTGAATAGGGAAATGTCCCACTAATCAGCCATAAAGGCCACTAATAAGCAACTAACTTTGACTAAGTCTTTCGCTAGAAAATAGAAAATTTGTAAACTAAAAATTGTAAAAAAAAATAGTAAGAACACAAGCTGGAAGTGAGGAAATGTTAACTGACTAACACTCCTCCTTGGCATTTTCTTGACGAACGCCAATTCTTTGCCGCAGACCTTCATACCTTTCCTTTGGCAAAGACTTAGTGAAAATGTCAGCTAGTTGGTTTTCAGATGAGCAATGAACAAGCAACACTTCATTGGACTATTGGACTTCTCTAATAAAATGATACTTGATCTTGATGTGCTTAGTTCGTCTATGAAACACTGGATTTTTTGAGATTGAAATTGTTGAACTGTTGTCACAAATGATCCTGGTATCTTCAGTTTGTTCATGGCCCAAATCCTTCAACATCTTCCTTAGCCAGATAGCTTGGTTTACAGCAGATGCGACAGCTATATACTCAGCTTCTGCTGTTGATTGAGCTGTAGTTTCTTGTTTCCTAGAGATCCAACTAAAACAACTTGGCCCCAACCAAAATAGATATCCAGAAGTGCTTTTGGAATCATCAACGCCGCCCTCGCCCCCAATCACTGTCAGAGTAACCGAAAAGATTCATAGTCACTTCAGTAGATGTTGGAAAAAAATTTCCAAACTTACTGATTCCTTTAATATACCTTAACACTCTTTTAGCCGCTGTGAAGTGTGTGTCTCTAGGAGAATGCATGAACCTAGAGAGCAAACTTACAGCAAATAGAATGTCAGGTTGCTTGCGGTTAGATATAGAAGGCTGCCAATTAAGCTTCTATACATACTATCATCCACTTTTCAGAATCCTCATCCTTGCCAAGCTTCACACCAGTAGATATTGGAGTACTCATAGGTTTACAGTCTTGCATTTTGAACCTGTTTAGAATATCTAAAATATATTTCTGCTGGCATATGAATATTCCATCGTTGGACTGGAAGACTTCCAAGCCAAGGAAGTACTCCATAACCCTAAGATCGGTCATTTCAAAGACTTTCTCCATTTCATCCTTGAACCTTTGGATTAGTTTTATTTTGCTTCCTGTAACAAGCATGTCATCCACATAAATTGAGACAACTAAGGACTCACCATCTGTGACTTTCACATACAGAGTAGCTTCACTTTGAATCATACTAAAGCCATGTCGGATGAGATGATTGTCCATCCTTTCGTACCATGCCCTACGGGCTTGTTTTAGGCCATAAAAAGCCTTCGCCAAGAGATAAACTTGATCCTCTTTTCCAGGAATTGAGAAACCATCAGGTTGCTCTGCGTAGATCTCTTCATCTAGCAAACCATTCAAAAAGCTGATTTGACATCAAGGTGATGAATCTGCCAAGAACTATGGGATGCAAATGCAAGAATCAGCTTGATTGTGTCATACCTTGCTACTAGAGAAAATGTTTTCCGGTAATCCACACCATATTGTTGTGTGTATCCCTTCACCACCAATATAGCCTTATACTTGCAAATTGAGCCATTAGGATTGAGTTTTGTTTTGAAAATCCATTTTACACCAATCACCTTGTGATTTCTAGGCCTATGAACGAGCTGCTAGGTTCCATTCTTCTCTATTGTCTCTACCTCTGCTTGCATAGCTCTCCTCCATGCCTGAGAATCTTGTGCTTCAGCATAGCTTGTTGGTTTAGAGACAACCAAATTGCACCACTGATAGACATCTTTTAAGGATCGAGTGCCCCGCACTGGTACGTCATCTACTAGTTCATCTTCCGCAAGTTGAGGCTGCTCTTTTAAATCAGAAAAAGTGGTCTTCTGATTTTTCCAATCCCAAGTAGCTGCTTCAGCAAACTTCACTTCTCGTCCTAGAATAAGTTTTTTTATTTTTAAACAGAATATCCTGTATCCTTTGGATGAACTATTGCCCATAAATATGCCCTTCTGACCCCTGTTCTCCAGCTTACTCCTCTTTGATTCTGCAACTTGATAATAACATATACACCCAAAGATTCTGATATGGTATGCTGATGGTTAGTTCCCACACCAAGCTTCATATGGAGTCATCTCTCGCAAGGCTTTAGTAGGTAATCTGTTCAGCAAATATACTGAGGTGTTGACTGCCTCCGCCCAAAACTGATTCGGAATCATTTTTGAAGCAAAGGACACCTGGCCATCTCCATTACTATCTTGTTCTTCCTTTCAGACACGCCATTTAGTTGTGGAGTGTACGGTAATGTCAATTGACGTTCAATACCTGTGCTATTACAAAACTCCACAAAATGAGAAGAAGTATATTCTCCTCCATTGCCAGACATCAAAGCTTTAATACTGAGATTACATTGATTCTCTACTAAAGCTTTAAATTGCTTAAAAACATTAAAGACTTCACTCTTCAGTCTAATGAAATAAACCCAACACATCCTAGTGTAGTCATCAATAAAGAGGAGAAAATATTTGTTACCACTCAAGGAATCTATTTTCATTGGGCCGCAAACATCTGTATGGATGAGCTGAAGTTTCTGGTTAGCTATCCATACTTGATTTGATTGAAATGGCAATTTTGTTTGCTTGCCTTGCTGGCAGGTTTCACAAACTTGATCACTAGAAATACTTTTAGGCATATTTTCCACTAGATCCTTCTTTTTCATCTCTGCGATGCTTCACAGATTGAAGTGACCAAACCTTTTATGCCATAGGTTTGTACATGTTTTTGAAGTAGTGGTGTAAGCCTGCTCAGTTATTTTCTCCCAATCAACTGAAAACATCCTGTTTCTCATCTTGACACAAAATATTTCTACTCCAGAAGGGTTAGAAATGACATTTGCGATTCTTAAAATGCAGAGAATAATTATTTTCAAGCATTTGTCCAACACTCAACAAATTTTGACTCATATCAGGTGCGTGCAAAACATCAGGAGTAGTTTTGATACCTGATATTATTGAGATAGACATTATACCTCTGCCTTTGACATCTACAACCTCACCATTTCCCACTTTTACCTTTGATTTGTAAGTATCATCAAGGAATTTGAACATTTCAGCATCATTGCACAAGTGATGTGTGCAACCACTATCGAGAAGCCACAAATCAGAGGATCCATGGGTTAAAAAGTGTAAAACTGCAAAGAGTTGCTCGTCATGTGCATGTGAAGCTGCTTCAATTTATTCTTGCAAAGCTCCAGAGGCCTTTGTTTTGTATTTGCAAACTTTAGGTATGTGCCCCATCTGCTTATAGTTGCTACATACAACATCGATTCTCCACCAGCAATATTTCTCCAGATGTGTAGTCTTCTTGCAGTGTTTGCAAGGAGGAAACTTTTGCCTCAATTCTCCACTATTGTTTCCTCCATCATTCTTGCCCCTATTCTGTTGGTTGAACTTTTGCTTTCCTTCACCCAAATTTTGCTTTTGTACGGAGAAAGCTCCTTCAGTAAACTTGTCCTATCTTATACTCCTTCTTTGCTCTTGAGCTTGAAGAGCACTCATTAATCCACCTAATGAGAGTTTGCTCAAGTCCTTGGATTCTTCAAGAGAGGAAATCTTAGATTCAAACCTCTCAGGAAGAGTCACAAGAACTTTCTCCACGATCTTGTTATCTGTAAGTTCTTCACAAAGAAGTCTAATATTATTAACAATTAAGAAGATTCGATCAGCATACTTACTGATTATTTCATCCTCCTTCATATTTAGGGACTCAAACTCTCTTTTCAGGTTCAACACTTGCATTTGACGTGTTCTATCACTGTCTTGATATTCTTCTTTCAACCAGTCCCAAGCCTCTTTTGCCGTTTTACAAGCCATGATTCTATAGAATGCGGAATCTGCCATAATGTTCTGTATAAGCGACTTGGCTTTAGATTTCTTTGCCTTCTCTTCACTGTTGGATTTGATTTGAGCCAAAGTAGGATTTGGCGGTAGAGCAACAATTGGTTTATCTTCCGTCAAAGTTTCCCAAAGATTATAGGCTTCTAGAAAGACTTGCATTTTTACGGATCAAATTTGGTAATTTTCACTAGTGAAAGTGAATGGTGGATTTAAAGATAGGCTGCTGGATGCCATTTGTGTTGTAGGTTGAAACTTTTTGGTCCCTTAAGATCAACTAGAGGCTCTGATACCACTGTTAGAAAACTAACTACTTTTGAAATTAAACGACGTATAAAAACTCAAAGAAGAGGTTAAAATTCCAGCATAACATTAACATGAAGGACACCTGAATATATACAAGAAAAAGAAAACTAATTCCCATCTATTAGCCACTTACAAAGTGGATGAAACTAAATAGGGAAATATCCCATTAATCAGCCATAAAGGGCCACTAATAAGCAACTAACTTTGACTAAGTCTTTTGCTAGAAAATAGAAAATTTGTAAACTAAAAAATGAGTAGAAAAAACAGCAAAAACACTAAGTTGGAAGTCAGGAAATGTCAACTGACTAACATTGGTACGGTAAAGTTCCTAAAATTTTTAACTCAAAGTGGTTATTTTATTACATCTGCAGATTCAAGTTTGTTTGTTAAAGTCGATGGAGGGAAGCTAGCTATAGTGCTGGTATATGTTGACGATTTGATTGTAACTGGTGATAATGAAGAAGAAATTCTCCAAACTAAGGAAAATTTATCTGTCTGATTTCACATGAAAGAACTTGGACAACTTAATCAGTTTCTTGATCTGGAGATTGATCATACTCAAGGAGGAATTTTTCTTCAACAACAAAAGTATTCCAGAGACTTGCTGAGGAAATTTGGAATGCTGGAGTGCAAGCCAATTGCAACTCCAATTGAACCAAATGCCAAGATGTGCACGCATGCACTAAGGAAAAGATTTAGAAGATGTGATTATGTATCAACAATTGGTCGGTAGTCTAATTTATTTAACTCGGCCTCGACCTGATATTTCTTTTGTAGTTGGTGTGATATGTCATGAAATTCACAATCCAAATAAGCACCATATGGAGGTTGTTCAGTGACTGCTAAGATATGTGAAAAGTACAATTGATTATGGTCTTTTGTACAAGAAAGGTGAAGAATGCAAGTTGGTCGGTTACTGCGACTCTGACTTTGCAGGAGATCACGATACTCATCGTTCAACTACTGGCTTTGTGTTTAAGCTTGGAGCTACAGTGATTTCTTGCTGGAGCAAAAGGCAGGCAACAGTATCATTGTCTACAACAGAAGAAGAGTATCGGGCAACAACAATTACAGCTCAAGAAAGTACATGGCTTATGCGGTTGATGGAGGATTTACATCAAACAGTTGGCTATGCAGTTCCTGTGTACTATGACAATCAATCATATATGCAGTTCCTGTGTACTATGACAATCAATCATATATCATATATATATATATATATATATATATATATATATATAAGAGGATGTTTAGTCCGGTGACATGGTGCAACTAAAAAGCAGGAATTCCTTTTAAATTATGTATTTACACAACTACCCTTCTTAATTAATTTTCTTTTAAATTATATATTTTCACAATTACCCTTCCTAATTAGTAAGTCCATATTCCCCTCCAAAACAGACACCCCCTCTTCATCCTCAACAAAACAGAAACAACATTTCCCCCTCTTCATCCTCAACTGTTTGCAACATCCACTTTACCGACTCCTTATGAACATCCTGTGCATCACGCACAAGCATACCTACAATCTATCCTTGATACAAATGCGATACAGATGAAGACTCACAATTCCTGTCTAAGAGGCCGGTATGGAAACCTGGTCATTAATTATTCAAACCCAGAAAATTGGTATTGACCACTGCATTAGAAAAAAATTCCCTCAACGGAACCTCGCCTTTAAATTATTTTCTAAACTTTGATACATATTAAGATGGATACTCACCAAATACAAAAAAGGAATTACCAATGCAGGCTTATACTTCCTCCATTGCTCCAGCCAGACATGCTAAGAATCATCCAGGTAACCTGCATTCATGTTTGCCCACACTTTTGCGTTACTATTGTCCCCTGAAAGTAAGTTCAAGTTGAGATTGTATTATACTGAAAAAGTTTCCTGTGGGAGTCTGAACAAACTTTGTTTGTCATGTGAATATTATTTTTCTCGATTGGAGTATTTTTTGCCCTCTTGTTGCAGTTCAACCTTTTTTTCTCAGTGATATCTCATTATTTGACAAAAGAAAAAGATTACGCCAAACCACAATTAAAGGAATTCCAATAGTCTGGATCAGAAAGCTTGTGCGCGAATCTGAGAATATCTATTCAATTTTTTGACTTCTCAAAATTTATACTCGAAAGACTGCATAATGTATGTTTACTAAATTGTTTAGTCTCCTATTGGTGTTGATGCCTTAATTGCCAATTCTACATTGAAAGTTTTAGAATATATATATGTCGGATTTCTTTCCCCCTTGTAAAACTTTTAAGGTAGTACTAAAGTTTTATTGAATTGTGCAGTTAGCTTTTCATATACAAATTTTTGAATTCATCTATTTCATCAATTTATTTTCCCTGTCATTTTGCAACTTTTCAATCTATAGACTCCAAAAATTGCAAAAACGACTTTAAATTCATTATCAATCATTCCTAAGAACTAAACATAAATGCTATCTCATAACTACTTTACCTATTGAGCGAATATGTAAATGCTAGTATTTCTGGTGGTTTTGGGGCTTAGCTTGATTCATACCAGTTTCTTTTGTTCTCCTCTTAGCGTCTTTCCTTTTGTGCTACCATTTCAGCAAGGAACAGAGTATACACGAGATGATGAAGAGTCTCATATAATAAATACATGAATATCATTACGATCAATAGCCTATTTTATTCATATTTTCCATCCGGTTTAGTTTCACTTTTGAACTATGCTAATTCTCATGAATCATGATCATATTCACTATTGTCTCATTATGACAGCAAAAAATATAGGAAGTGGTCAAAATGCTGAAGTGACCTAGATCTTGTGCAGGTCTCTTTCCTCATTTAACTTAATTTTACGAGTAGTGCTACTTTTACCTTCAAGCAGGTAACATTATTTTCAGATACAAAGTTGCGATATCCATTACACGTGAATTGTGTTGTGTACCTTGAATGGTTGAGCAACTTATATACCATGATGTTTCATTATGGACTCTTTAATTAATGCTTACTTTTCAGTTTAAAAGTAAGATTACTGTTTTAAAACTGAGGAACAAGTGGCTAATATATGTGGGAGACTCACCAAGTAGCTAAGACGCCAGACTCGTTACTTTCTATACCACATTCGTGTTGGATTCTGCAAAAAACCTTACTTTAAGAGAGTTCGGCACACAGCCATTGCCCTTTTTAAAGAGTTTGTGCAACATAGCTAAATAGTAACCAATGAAAATTTATAAATTCTCCCATTCAAGCCTTTGTTCTTTTTTATGCTTGAAAAGGCTAAACTGGACTGATCTTTAAATCATTTTGCGCAGTTGCAAAAGTTGTTGCTGCAACTAAATTTCTTATACTTCCTACAATGAAATGCTTATGTTCCATTTCTGCTTTTAGGGATAATACATGTGACATGTTTTTAGATACAGTAAGAGCAATGATTTTGGCAAAGGAATATAATATTCAACATGATTTAAAGCTTCAAGTAGAATAAGATTGATGATTTCAAACCGTGCCTTGTAGCTTGAAACTTTCTGCTTAAAAGAACATGCCAGATGAAATATATTTTCAGCAAAGACACCCATCTATCAACAGTAGCCAAGGCTTAATGCTCAAGAAAATGACCCTCTAATCAAATAGAAAATAATAAAGATGATGAATTTTGAAAGTTACCAGAGATTATTTCAAAGAAAGAAGCAAGTGTTAGGATAGACACTACAATAATGACACAATAAAGAGGCACCAATTCTCTCTGGCAAATAACATGAAACCTTGATTCTGTATATTATAAAGAGATCATGACTACAAAGGAAAAAATTGATATTCTGCTGAGAAATGATTTTAAAGATATTTGGTCTATCATAACTAAAGAGATTTGTCGAAATCAAATTGAGTGCACACATTGTTATTAAGACAATGTACTCGTGTTTGAGTTATATTAGGACAACAGTAGCTTCTATGGATATGTTATCCATTTTTGTGTGTTGCAGGCTCTTGACAAAAGATCACATCAGCTACAATATTCTTTGTGTTATAAAATAAATCTAGAATTAACTAGAATATATGTTAGGGGAATCAAAAGCTTAAAACTTAGGAGAAGAGAGAATAATATATTGCAGTGTATTTATTTTTCTTCTCACAGATATCTGTGTATCTACCTACAAACAGAATTGAAGGCAAATATATAGAGCATTGGTAGCCACTAATGTGGACTACCAAAGTCTTGAGTGGCTCACAAAATAAGGAGTCAAATTGTAGACTTTCCATTACAACAATTCATACTTAACACTCCCCCTGAATTGTCTTTGTAAAGGAAAGTTTTAGGTGACCTTAATACGCATCATTAGCTGCCTCATTAAAAACCTTACCAGGAAAACCCAGTGGGATAAAACCTTGGTTAAGGAAAAAAGAGTACAGCGCGTATTTTACTCCCCCTAATGAAGACTTCATTTGACACTTTGGAGACGGTGCATTCCAATCTTATATCTTAGCTTTTCAAATGTTGACGTTGGCAATGCTTAGTGAATAAATCAGCAAGATTATCACTCAAACGAATTTGTTGTACATCAATATCACCTTTCTTCTGAACATTATGTGTGAAGAATAATTTCGGTGAAATGTGTTTCGTTCTGTCTCCTTTTATGAAGCCACCCTTTAATTGTGCTATGCATGCGACATTGTCTTAAAATATGACTGTGTGTACTAGGACCTCATTCTTCAGTCCACATTTTCCTTCGATAAAATGTATCATTGATCTCAACCACACACATTCTCTACTTGCTTCATGAATTGCAATTATTTTAGCATGATTTGAAGAAGTAGCAACAACTGACTGCTTCGTAGATCGCCATGATATAGCAGTTCCTCCATATGCAAAGAGATAGCCGGTTTGAGATCGGGTTTTGTGTGGATCTGATAAATAACTTGCATCTGCATAACCAACAAGGTCTGCACAGCCTTTGTTAGTATAAAACAAACCCATATCAATTGTACCTTTTAGGTATCGCAAAATATGTTTGATACCGTTCCAGTGCCTTCGCGTTGGGGAAGAACTATACCTTGCTAGCAGATTAACAGGAAATGTTATATCAGGTCTGGTTGAGTTAGCAAGATACATGAGTGCACCAATGGCACTGAGGTATGGTACTTCTGGACCAAGAAGTTCTTCATCCTCTTCTGGAGGACGAAATGGATCTTTATTCACTTCAAGTGATCTAACAACCATTGGAGTACTTAACGGATGTGCTTTGTCCATATAGAATTGCTTTAAGATTTTCTCAGTATAGGCAGATTGATGAACAAAGATCCCGTCTGCTAAATGTTCAATTTGTAGACCCAGACAAAGTTTTGTCTTTCCAAGATCTTTCATCTCAAATTCTTTCTTTAAATATTCAGTTGCCTTTTGGACCTCTTCAGGAGTTCCAATGAGATTTATATCATCAACATAAACAACGAGTATTACAAACTCCGATCCTGTTTTCTTAATGAAAACACATGGACAAATGACATCATTTATATATCCTTTATTTATCAAGTACTCACTAAGGTGATTATACCACATACGCCCTGATTGTTTCAGACCATATAATGATCTTTGTAATTTGACTGAGAACATTTCCCGAGACTCAGTACATGCTTCGAGCAATTTGAATCCTTCTGAGATTTTCATGCAAATTTCACTGTCAAGTGAACCATAGAGGTAAGCTGTAACTACATCCATCAGATGTATTTCAAGATTTTCATGTACAGCTAAACTGATGAGATGTCGAAAGGTTATTCCATCCATAACAGGTGAATATGTTTCCTCATAGTTGACACCGGGCTTCTGAGAGAATCCTTGTGCAACAAGGCGTGCCTTGTATCTTACAATATCATTTCTCTCATTTTGTTTTCGCACAAAAACCCATTTATAGCAAACTGGTCTTACACCATCAGGGGTTTGGACTACAGGTCCAAATACCTCACGATTAGAGAGTGAATTCAATTCAGATTGAATAGCTTCTCTCCATTTTGGCCAATCATCTCTGTGTCGACATTCTTCGACAGATTTAGGCTCAAGACTTTTACTATCTTGCATGAGGCTAAGTGCAACATTATAAGCAAAAACATTATCCACTGTAATTTTTTATCGATCTAAACTTATCTCATCATCAATAGAACTTATTGGAAGTTCTTCATACACTTGAGTTTCGGGTTCACTGATTTCTTCAGGAATATCAGGATTTCTCAAGTCTGGATCTTCTTCAGGAAGTCCTTTTGTAGTATCATTTTTATCATTCCTTATGCTTCTTTTTCTAGGATTTTTATCCTTTGAACCCACTGGTCTACCACGCTTCAGGCGTGTTTGGGATTCAGAAGCTGTGATACTAGCAGATGGTCCCTTTGGGACTTCGATACGGATAGGCACATTCACTGCAGGGATATGTGACTTAGTTATCCATTTCAAATCAGTAAATGCATCTGGCATTTGATTTGCTATTGTCTGCAAATGGATGATCTTCTGGACCTCCTGTTCACATGTGCGTGTTCGTGGATCAAAATGAGATAGTGATGAAACTTTCCACGCAATTTCTCCAATTTCTCTCTTGGGTTCCTTTTTCTCTCCCACTAATTGCGGAAAAATTATTTCATCAAATCGACAATCTGCAAATCTGGCAGTAAATAAATCTCCTGTCAACGGTTTGAGGTAGCGAATTATGGAGGGTGAGTCGAACCCAACATATATACCTAACCTCCGTTGAGGGCCCATCTTAGTGCGTTGCGGTGGTGCTACAGGCACGTATACCGCACAACCAAAAATTCGTAGATGAGCTATATTTGGTTCATGACCAAATACTAATTGTGATGGAGAATATTTATGATAATTAGTCGGTCTGAGACGTACAAGTGCTGCTGCATGTAAGATAGCATGACCCCATACGTCAATGGGTAATCTTGATTTCATGAGCAGTGGTCTAGCTATCAATTGCAGGCGCTTAATAAATGACTCTGCAAGGCCATTTTGAGTATGAACATGAGCTACCGGATGTCCAATTTTTATCCCAATTGATATGCAATAATCATCAAAAGCTTGGGATGTAAATTCTCCAGCATTATCCAGACGAATGGATTTAATTGGATAATCTGGGAATTGCACCCTTAATCTTATTATTTGTGCCAGTAGCCTCGCAAACGCCAGGTTGCGGGATGATAAAAGGCACACGTGAGACCATCTTGATGATGCATCTATTAGGACCATAAAATATCTAAACACTTCACTAGGTGGGTGAATAGGTCCACATATGTCCCCATGTATACGTTCCAAAAATTTTGGGGACTCAATGCCAACCTTCAAGGTTGATGGTCTGGCAATTAATTTGCCTTGATGACAAGCAGCGCATGAAAATTCGTCATTCATAAGAATTTTCAGGTTCTTTGATGGATGACCGCTTGAATTTTCAAGAATTCGTCTCATCATTATTGATCCAGGATGACCTACTCGATCATGCCATAGCACAAAAGTTTTTGGATCAGTAAACTTCTGGTTTACGATCGAATGTGCTTCAATTGCACTAATTTCTGCATAATATAGGTCAGACGATAAAGTTGGTAATTTTTCTAAAATATATTTCTGGCCTGAGACACTCTTGGTTATACCAAGGTATTCAATATTCATTTCATTTAGTGTCTCAACATGATATCCATTTCTGCGGATATCTTTAAAGCTTAGAAGATTTCTTGGGGATTTAGAAGAGAACAATGCATCTTATATAACTATTTTTTGTCCCCTTAGGCAGAAAAATAGTAGCTCTTCCGGAGCCTTCAATTATTTTTGCACTACCAGATATTGTAGTAACATTTGCCTTTCTTTTAAGTAAAGAGGAAAAATATTTCTCGTCTTTAAAAATTGCATGGGTCGTTCCACAGTCAATAACACAAATATCTTCGCAATTGATTATTGATCCAAATAAAATATGAGGCATATCCATTCTTCAAAGAGAAAAATAATAAAGTAAATATTTATTTGGACCTCATGTGTATTTAATGAAAAGTCTTGCATAAGTTAAATATATAAGAATAAGGAAGACAAGATACAAATTATTATTATTATTATTTATATCTTCACGGGATATAAAAACATAAGCGCACATATAAATAAAGAAAATTATTTTATATATTATCATGCTCATCATCGTTAACATTTTCATTAATATTTAAATTTTCTTCTGGAAAATTTAAGTAGTCCGCTACATCTAGATACATATGTTCCATATTATTTTCAGACAAAAAATTTGTCTCTGGGTTTTCGGCTCTTTTTAATGATGCCTGATATAGTTGAACAAGACGTTTAGATGACCAGCATGTCCTTGACCAGTGCCCTTTGCCTCCACATCTGTGACATATACTTTCTGAATTTTTCTTTGGAAAAGCTTCTGGCTTTTCTTCCTTCTTTTTAGATTGCTGGTCGTGCCTCGGTGCGAGACGACTATCATGAATTCTTCTTTGACCTCGGCCACGGCCACGACCACAACCACTTCTGGGGCCATAATCTCTTTCTCGTTGGTTATAATTCGCCTGATTCACTTCAGGGAGTGGCGAAGAACCAACGGGCCGACTATCATGATTTTTCATCAATAATTCATTATGTCTTTCAGCAATAAGAAGGTGTAAAAGTAATTCAAAATATTTTGTAAAACCCATACCGCGATATTGCTGCTGCAGGAGCATATTCGTCGGTGGAAATATGGAGTATGTTTTTTCAAGCTTGTCAGTTTCAGTTATTTCTTCTCCGCATAAATTTAACTGTGATATAATTCTAAACATTGCTGAATTATATTCAGTTATATTTTTAAAATCTAATAATCTTAGATTTAACCAATCATGACGCGCTTGTGGAAGAACGACCAAACTTCAGGTGGTCGTATCTATCCTTTAGATTCTTCCACAATTTCAGGGGATCTTTTATTGTTAAATATTGTAATTTCAGTCCCTCGTCAAGATGGTGGCGGAGAAAAATTAAAGTTTTGGCACGGTTTTGACTGGATGCCTTATTTTCATCTTTAATGGTGTCTGCCAGACCCATTGATTCTAAATGTAGTTCAGCATCTGGTGCCCATGATGAATAATCAGATCCAGAAATATTAAGTACAGTAAATTCAACTTTTGAAATGTTAGAAATTTTGATAAAATAAATTCTTACCCCTTTTTACCTGTTTACGCTAGCTTGAAATGGGCAGAGCTTTGTGCTGATAACGTGTTATAAAATAAATCTAGAATTAACTAGAATATATGTAAGGGGAATCAAAAGCTTAAAACTTAGGAGAAGAGAGAATAATATATTGCAGTGTATTTATTTTTCTTCTCACAGATATCTGTGTATCTACCTACAAACAGAATTGAAGGCAAACATATAGAGCATTGGTAGCCACTAATGTGGACTACCAAAGTCTTGAGTGGCTCACAAAATAAGGAGCCAAATTATAGACTTTCCATTACAACAATTCATACTTAACACTTTGGTTGAAAATGTAAATTTTTCACAGGCTGATATTTATTAATAAAAATATTGGTATGACTGCTGCAAGGTGTAACAAGTGACTTCATATCTACATATCCCAGTAACAAGTACGAATATTTGTCCAACAAAATGGGTCAACATATGCATAACCAGTCCAGCAACCTGCTTACAGCCCTGTACCAAGATTTTCCCCCTCCAATTCGTGTAATAAACATTTGTTAAATGATGATGTTTATACCAAATTACTATTTTTCCACACCTTTAATTTGTTATCAAGGTCCTTATAATATCCATTTGAATATTTGATCAGTAGAAACAATGAAGAACTTGGACACAAGTTGACTGGACAATATGTTTTACTTAATACATGCATAATTACTGATCTTATTCTTTTCAGGAAAAATGCTTAGCGTTTTCATTAATGTCTTTACTAATTTTGCTAAAATTGCCAGTTTTATTTGTATGCCATAATAGAGTTGTATCATTATTTTGATAGTTATTTAAAGAGACATCCGGAAGGAGTGTGAGAACATACATTTACTTTAACCAATGTGAACTGCAACGAGAAAAAAAAGGAAACACTTGATTCAATTCCTTGGGAAAGAAAGTATCCAAATAATAATTTTCTTTGCTTGTAATATGAATACTTAAAAGTAAAATGAAATTCTCTATTTCAAAGAGAATGGAATAGCCTACATGTTGATGCATGTGTGAAAATTCATAAATATATTGCCAATAATTATTTAGTTGCTTATTCATGTGACAAATTGTGTGGACTTACTATGAAATTCCTCTACTGTAAGAATATATTGTGTTATTATTAATTATTAAATCCAAGTTGTATGTAATATGTACAAACTCTTTGACTATCAGAGTGACTTACTATAATTTATAGGAAACTTTAACGAGTATGAATTCTTATATCCCGCGCGAAGCGCAGGCAATTTACCTAGTTATAGATAAATGAATATAATGTAGGGTTACTATTATCTATTTTCACATTAATGTCATTTTTACTAGCATGTATAAAGTCTTTAATAAAGTTCCTTAAATTTGTAAAGTATAAGGACTTAAAAATTCATAAAACTTTAGTTTAAATAAAAGAGATGATTAAAAAATTGGATATCCTATCTTATATGTATAGGTAGTAATAAGAAAATATATTATTTCAAAATAGTGATTTTGATCCATCTCATAATTGATTATAAATTACATCTCACTAAATATAAATTTGATTTCTCTTTGAATGAGCATCAAATAATGTTGTGAAGACGATTCAACATTGTTAAATAACTCAAATCATTTTCATGATGAAAAAATATTGAAAAACAAGGATATAGCTTTAAGGTTTAAAGCTTTTTAATGGTTCTAAATTTGTCTAAGAGATGACTAAAATAGCTTATCCATAAGATTAAGCATTAAGAAATTACATATGTCAATGTGAAGTGTAAGCTACTTCAAGGATAATGATAGCATAGATCAATTCTCTACATACTCATAAAATCAAGCAGTGTTCATGGCTGAAACGAGAACAATCGTGAGAACCATATATGGTTAAGGGTTATTTGGTGACTTATTGTAACAGCCCCCAAATTCATTCCACCTAGTTTGTTGTAAATGCTCAGGTAAAGCTGAGAAAATGATTGAGAAAAATCATTGGAAGAAACCACGAAGGGGCATCTACGGCTTGTAGAGTGATCTATGACCCGTAGATGGGACCTCGTAGTTGCCCATGTGAATTAAGATTTTTTTCTCTAAGTCTGAGGTCCATGTATGAGGCCTTCTACGGACCGTACATTATTCCACGGCTTGTGAAATTGGTTTCGTACACTAGAGTTTCAGAAACCAAATTTCCTGGATCTTGGACCACGATTAACAGGACGACTCGTAGTTCATTTTACGGCCCGTAGAAAGGGATTTTGTAGATCCTAAGTCCAATATCCAGTAACTCAATTTTTGGACACATTCATCTACGAGAGGCCACTTATGGCTTGTAAGCGGAACCACGACCTGTAGAAAGGGTCTCGTAGTTCCATTCAGTAGTTTTTAAGAAGGAGTATTTCCGTCTTTTCTTACTCCTTTTACTTAAAACCCACAATGTTATGGACTTTTTTAGACCCCTTATCAGTATCCTAAGTATAATATTATTCATTCTACACTTAGAACTTTTGAGAGCATCGAGGAAGGAAAACAACTAGGGTTCCAAGCACGCAAGCAGAGATTGACCCAGAGTGGTATGTAAAGCATCCTAAAGAGTTGGACTGAGGCCTTCATGTGCCCTTTCGTCTACTTGAGTCGAGTTTATGTATAAGAATTGAGTATTAAAAATTCCATAATCATAATCTTTGAGTTGGTTGCATTTATTTTGAGACTTTATGCATAATTATGAATGAATCAATGAGTTACATGGTGTTCATATGAGCTGGAGTATAAAATTTGCATTCGGTACCATGAATTCTGAATTGCATCTTTATATATAATCCCCTGTTGCATTGACTAAATTGAGACTATGACCACGATTATCTGAGTTAAGTAACTTGAGCATGATTGAGTATGAGGAGCATATTACCTGTATAGATGCATATCTAATGAGCATCTTACTTGCTTTGTGTAACGAGCATGTGTCATGACCCAGGTTTGGGGTCTAGATGTGACACGGCGAATAGGGTCCCGAGAGCCCCCAAACAAGCCTCCGATATCAATATCCATATCATTCGTTTAAGGATAGCATCTAAACATAAGTATATGCATATATATAAAGGGTATTCAAAGGAGATTTCTCATAAATCATTCATACAATACATAGACAAAACATTAGCTAAGACGAAAAGATCTCTGAAGAGTTACTCAATATCCAACAATGCCTCTAATCAAGAACGGGGAGCCAGGACAAATCCCGGGCTCACCTCAATAGGAAAGAACGATAAGATGGACATAAAGAAAAGTAATTGGCTCATTCCTGGATGACGGGACTCACCAACTCAACCTTGAAATTAGACTATTCGATCTCCTATTGACAATCGAAGTGCTCGGCCGCTACATGGTAAAATCATGTAGGCATAGAGAATGCGTTGGTACGTTTGAATGTACTAAGTATGCAGGCATGCAATGCATATGACTTACCAAACCTGCATTTCAATGTTAAGTGGCAACGCACATAATATAAAAGAATTATATATTCAATAGATAGATATATATACAAGATGCCATGAACGTCGTGATGCATGAAATGTATAATGCTTATATATATATATACCAAGGGAATAGACTTCCTTGCTGCCGAACTCGAATCAAAGCGTTCTCCAATAAGGGCATCATGACTGCGGATTGGATCAAAAACAATTCTTGATGCCCCTTCCAAGAGGCAAGAAAGCCCTTAGCCCCGTTCAGGCAAGGGCCTACGACATCCTCCTACGAGAGTCAATCTTCCTGGAGAAGACTTGAAAAGGATTTCCCGTTTGAGGATTCGTAAGAAGTTGGGGTCGATTTCTTTGCGTTAGGAAGAGATTTAATCAGCCAGCGTAATCATCTCTTTTCCATTCAAGAGTTCTTATGCGTTTCTCCTCGACGAGAAGGAAATGCAAGCATCCCTCGGTCAACCTTCCTCCTCGGTCAGCAGAATGGTCTGGGCTTTCGAAAAGATGAAGATGCAAGGGATTCGTTGAACATAGTGAAACGCTAACTTGCTCATTTTGTGATAGGGCCCAGTCACCCTGCGTGCTTGCTACTAGCTCGCTGGCTTGCTTGATTGATGTCTTTTTTCAACCTACTCAAGTCTAACCCATTTGGACATATAATGGGGATGGACTATAATCGACATATTAAACTCATGCGAGCTATTACATGAATTAGACCTACTCGGCCCCTACATGGTAAAATCATGTAGGCAAAGAGAATGCATTGGTACGTTTGAATGTACTTAGTATGCGGGCATGCAATGCATATGACTTACGAAACCTGCATTTCAATGTTAAGTGGCAATGCACATAATATAAAAGAATTTTATATTCAATAGATAGATACATATACAAGATTCCATGAACGTCGTGATGCATAAAATGTATAATGCTCATATATATATAACGGGGATGGACTATAACCGACATATCAAACTCATGCAAGCTATTACATGAATTAGACCTACTTGGATCTCCCACCGGTAGAGAGAAGATTACTTGCCAAAGATAATATACATCACACCTTACGGACTCACCATTTCGGGGATGGTCACCTATCTTACGGGCTCACCATTTCGGAAGGATTTGCTTCCTGTATCATTTGTATCACGATATTATATACGTATAACCATTCGTTACGACTCGATCATCTTGGTAATGATGAACGTTTCTATGTTAGCACATAGTTCATGGAAAGGGGAGGGCCGTTGGGGATAGCCCTCGCACTCCTAGTCCATCGGTGCTAAGTCATTCACATCCCACTTGAATATTCATACATGTACATGCTTTTCAGAATTTCAATGTTTAGTTCGAACCATTCAATGCACCTTTGGGCTCAAAATGCCAAATCTTAGTTCATGCTTGTAAATGCTCATGCAGGGAATAACTCATTCGTATATATATGACGGTGCAAGCACCTATTTTGCTCATTGAGCCTGAATTATAGACATAGCGGTGATCACCTTTTTGTCATAGTCAATATCGTATCAAATCATTTCATCAAATGGTTGGGCTAGCCAACCTCATAATTTTCATATATCAATGTTCATGAATGCAATGCAATGCATGATGTAAGGATAGCATGGGTAACATAGATTCAAGTTAAAATCAACACCATAACATGGAATTTAATAAATTCATAATTAAATCAACATCTAAATCATAGTAATAGTCACCCATGCATAAATCAATTTTAAAGGGGACATGCATGTTCATAACTTCATAACCCAATGTAAGTCATCATAATAGTAATCAAAATGAATTGAAATAATAGGTAATTAAATACAACCCATACACTAATTAGATTTAATAAAATAAAATCATGAAATCTCATATTTAAAGTGACTAAAATTCATGAAATCATGAAAGGAATTTTGGGTCTTCTTGGTTGAAAGGGACCAAGAATCAATCCAACATACCTTGATTCAAGGAGCAGGAATGTCGCTTAAATTAACTCCAATTGAGACCCTAGCTTGATCCTTGAGAGAGGAGAATTGGGAGGAAAAGGGAAGTGATCTTGAGAGGGGTAGAGTGATTTAGGTGAAAGAGTAAAGAGGGGAGGGGTTTTCAACTGAATTAAGGGTTTAGAATAGGTAAAAAGTCATATTTCATGTTTAAAATAAACCGAAATCACAAAAATGCATTAATGAAACGGACCTACTATAGTCCCGCCAGACTCTCACGGTTCACTACACGGTCCGTCAGACGTCACACGGACCGTGAGCAGTAGCGTGATCCCCTACTTAGATTCTCACGGAGGAAAAGTTCTCAAAGCTAAATGATACCACACGGACAACTACACGGTCTGTGTGACACCACATGAGCCTTGACATCGATCGTGTACTGGTACTTGAAATAATTTTCGTATGATAAAGTTATGAGATGGTAATTTTATACTTAGAAATATTTCCACATAGTTAGTCACACGGACCGTGTGAACACCCATGTGCCTTCACTTGGCCAACTTTCTCTTTGTCCCAAAGTTTGTCCCAACCGTGAACTGACCTAAGTGTCACTTTCACCGGAGGCCACACGGTTTGTGTGGCTTCACACGGCTCGTGCGGGCTCCTTCGTGGAGTGATGCCTGGCAGTTCACTGGGAAAAATTTCTGGACATTTGGGCAATGCCACTAGGAAAAATATAGTCTTTACAGCATGATTGAGTGGAGTCCAAATGACCATTTGAGTTTGATATAAAGTCTTGATTACATGTATGATTGATGATTCGTATTGATTGAGCTGGTGAATGATTGAGTTTAGTTGATTGGAGAAAATCCAAAGAGACGAGATTTGAGTTGATTGGCATGAGCATGTATTAGTCTTAAGAGGAGTATTGAGCACTGATATAGGTGCGAGTAGGTGACTACTCTAACTCATAAGCTACGTTGTCGGGTAGGATAGTTGCAATCGTTAATTTGGGCAACTCATGTCCCATAAAGATGGACATTTACTTTGGATCCAAGAGATGTTTGATCATCCTTTACATTGTCAAGTATTAGACGGGCGTAGCAACGACATCACCTTCGTTATGCATCACCAAACTAAGGGTAGTGGGATTGAATGTCAGTTAAGAGAAACTTCCAAGTAACACTTGATAGAGCATATAATATTTTTAAAAAGTTGCATAAAACTGAACCTAATTTCAAAGCATAACTTAATCTTAAATTTGCATATTCACTGAGTTGAGTTATGGATTGTCAAGTTCATTATCAAGTCTTAATTATTCTATAGCCATTTTACATGTCAGTATATTCCATGTACTAACATCCATTTGAGCCTGCATTGTTAATGATGCTGATACAAGTAATACAGCTCTTCAGCATGCACTCTGTTGAAGTCTAGAGTCCTGCTCTCAAATTTGGTGAACCCTCCTTGCTACTCGGAGGAGTCCTTTTTTGCTCTGTTTGAGTATTTTCACTTCCTTGTGATTAGGGTAGCCATGTCCTATCATGGTACCATCTAGATGGTTTAGATAGAGGCTTCATAGACCAGATTTAAGATTGTTGATGTGGATGTTGTTAGACTAGTTTCTTTCATACTAGTCTTGATTGTTTTGAGATATATAGATCGTTGTTCTATATATTGATAGTCCTTTCTTGAGTATTTTCTTTCGCTGTCGAGTACGATTTGAGGATGAGGTCAGGTGGTTCTCTTGGGGAATCAACAATGATTCTTCAAGTGTCGGTTACGCCAAGGGTATCCTCCCGGGGCGTTACACTTGTATCTAGGTGTACAAAAAAAATTGGCGGTTCAAATATATTACATCTATTGATTAATTGGGTGCATCCAATATGAGTTCATTATGGAAAGTTCAAAGAAACACCTACTTATCCAGATGCAATAAATTCTTGATAGTAATCATACAATTGTTTGTATTCCTTTTTCTTATAGTCATTGCCCATTCATATGGGGGATTGCTGAGTTTTAAAATCTGTTAATGAGAATTTCTTTTTTGAAGGATATTGACTTTTGATAAAACACAATAAGCATTTGTTCACGCTACTCTTTTGTTTATAAACAAAGGGGTTGTCTTCCATTTTTCATCTATAATTTTTCTGATTTTATACTCTTTTTCATAAAACCTCAAGTGTGATTTGCATTTTTTTGAGCAAGTTTGAAGTTCATCGAAATTTGAGCAATCATTATTTTACTAAAGTAAATTGTTCTATCTATATTCCATAAACTCAAGTGCTAGAGAAAATAATGTTTTTAATGACACATTGTGAATTTAGTAGGCTTCGTTTTTCATTATTTTTTTTAATTATTTCTTTAATAGTGTATACCGTTCATATTTTATTGAATACAAACTTAAGTCAAATTACATGGAGAAAAAGAAAGAGAGAAAATCAAGATGAAACTGAGAAAGAAATAATAAAAGGTATTTCAATGTCTTTCTCTCTTCCCGTGTTGCATAGTATAACTATCTGCGAAAGTAGAGTAATCTTAGTCCTCACTCTTCCTTATCCAACATTGTTTCCCTTGGTTTTGTAATTATGTTATTTTTATGTGTTTTCATTTCATAAATATTTTTTTTTGCATATAAATAATTCATACGTAAAATGAAATCGATATTGTGAAATGTTGAACAGTCGTCTAATGGAAGAAACATTGAACATAACTTGAACTTATGGTTCATTGCCTCTGCATCATATACTCTTTCTTCTCAATCTCTCTCTCACAATTTACATGACAAAATACACATACCACTCAAGCAACTTATATCCACATGCCTTTATATTGCACCCACTCACCTTCTTATTTCCCAATTTTCTTATGCATTCACACATTAGCTTTGAAACTAAAATATAGATATACAGTTACATATTATATAATTCTAAACTAAATACTCAAATATAACCTGTATCAACATTTTTCTGATTAGTGTTTGAATATAGTATCAACCCTAAAGTAAGTATACAAATATAACTTCTTTTGATAATAATTGTATCAATTTCTTTCCATACATAAATATAGTTTGATGGTAGTTACATTAATTTTTGTGATACACAAATGTAATTTTTTTCCTAATACATAGATATAATTGACACGTTATATTTTAAAGGGAAAAGGCTCAAATATGCCATCGAACTTTCAAAAAAGGCTCATTATTAATGCCATCTATCAAAAGTTTGGCTCACCTACACCATTGCCGCTTGAGAAAAGGTTTCTATGCCATTATTTTTTAACTCTGATTTTACGAAAATACTCAAACGACTTTTAATACTTTTAAATTAGAGGGATCAAATGTACTTTTTTACTCTTTCTTCAAAGAACACCACAAACTTTCAAATTTTCAACTTCTTCGAATCTTCATGAAATCATGTCAAATTTCAAGAATATCGTTCCTTCAAGATAGATACCAAAACTCAATATCGTTTGAGCTCGGATTCAACCTAAATCAACAACACCCACTTGAAGAAAAATTTCAAGTAGGTTTTATTAAGTTAGGTTGAATTTGAGCTAAAGAAATATTGACTTTTGGTATCTAGCTCGAAGGAACGCTACTCTTGAAATTTGGGGTGATTTCGTGAATATTTGAAGAAGTTGAAAATTTTGGAGTTCTTTGTGTTCTTCATGTGTTCTTGGCATTCTTGAAGAAGAATGACAAAAAAGACTACATTTGATTCAAAGCTCTAATCTAAAAGTGTTAAAAGTTGTTTAAATGATTTTGCAAAATCGGAGTTAATAAAATAATGGCATAGATGAGCCTTTTCTCAAATGATAATGAAATAAATGAGCCAAACTTTTAATGGATGACATAAATGAGCCTTTTCTCAAAGTTCGATGGCATATTTGAGCCTTTTACCCTTTTTAAAACTAATAATGCTTAATTTTGCACTCTATTAGCATTTTTCTGCTTTTTGAGCCTTTTAGACACCATTAGTATTTTTCTATTTCTTTTTATTTTCTAGTTTATATATGTAAATTTTTCCTGTGGTGCTTCAACGGCTAATCTGCCGGTTCCAAGCAAACAAGTGAGGAAAACTACTTTAAGAGTTGACTTTTCGAACAATCATACTAATGCATGCGAGATGAAGAGCAACATTTCAAAATTTATAAATCATGGAAACTGCATACTTTTCTCTCTTTTTATTTTTTATATTATGATTAAATAAGTATTGCCTGAAACAAGTTTGATTCTTTACAATCAATTGAAACAATAATAGAGTGAAAATACAGAACAACAGAAACATGCTTCAGTTCAAGAATTCAAATTAAGGTATGTTTCTCACAATTTTGCAAGTATAAGCAAGATTTAAACCTTAATCCTATCATAAGTGATATTTTTATTAATTACTTATGTTTGCCAACATGTACAATATAAAATTAAAGAAGAAAATATATATAAAAAAAATTAAATTTTAAATTTAATTAACGAATGAAAACTTAAAAAGGGAAAATGTTAAATTATAAATAATATCAATAAATAATGTTATACAATTAATATTTTAATTTAGTAACTAAGGCTATTTTAAGATAGAAATTGAATGCCATAATTTATGTTTTTATAATAAATGTTAGAATTTTATTATTTTAAGTTTGACCCCATTAAGTAAAGTCTACAATTAATGTCTAATGAAAAAGAAATCTCGCAAAGTTAGATTGATTATTTTATGGACATTCAAAATTAAATTTGAATCTCTATAAATTGGTAGTCCCTTCACTCACTAGGTTTATCATATAACTCTCTTTACTTTTCTGTTGCGATAATTGTGATAACATAAAGTTTGGACAAGGAGGTATCAATCACTCTTCGTGATAATGTTTTAGGTATATTTATCTTTCTGTAATCGTATCCACCTCATGACTGATACTCCAACAACAATGACAAACCTAGTGTAATTTCATGAAGTAGGGTCTAGGAATGGTATAACGTACGTGTAGAGAAATGTAGCGGAAGAAAAATTACAATCCGAAGACCTTCTACTAGTCCAAGATCGTTAACTAAGATAGTAAGATTCTAATTATGAAGAGGAAACATTGTTATGAGAAAAGACTACTGCAATTTTTGGTTCCTAACAAATGTCGTCATCCCTATTTATACTTGTGTAGGGGTGCTTCTAGATATTATTCTACGTAAATCTACAAAAAATATCTAGATATTATCTTCTAAATATCACAAAAATCTAGATTAATCTAAATTTAATACAAGATTATTCTAAATTTAATACAAATATCTTCCTAAAATATCTTATAGTATAGACTTTCTAGATTTTTCTTAAATACAAATATTCAAGATATTACTCTACAAAATTCTAGATAGGTTTATTAAATATCTGAGATATTTATATCTCCAAAAACTCATCTTTAGTTTCACCATATGTAGGTCTTACCACTATTTCATGGAGATAGAAATATTGTTTTAAAAGATCATCGACTGAAGCATTTATTTCAAAAAAGAAGGAAAAATAAAAGAAAATAATGTAGAAAACTATAATGAGTTAATTAGCAACTATTGAAGTGGATGAATCTGTGAACTATCATGATTTTTTTAAATTAAATTTTGGGCTTGGAGCCCGTTTTATTCAATAAAACATCATCCTTTACAAGTGATATGGAGGCCCAACACCTCCGGATATTTTAAACAATGTCCTATTTTCTTGGGAGTTCTAGATCCCTCTTTCACTTTTCACTCCTTATGTTGAAGGTTTCTAAATGTGTCTCCTCAGCTTCCTCTCTAGCTTTCTTCAGTTTCAAAGGATGGTCGTTGTTGTTGATCTTCTCTTCCTTTTGCTTGTGATGCTCGCGTATGTATCTCCCTATTCCCCTTCTTTTTCTACTGCTCGCCCTCTTTCTTGATGCTAATTTATAGTTCTTGACAGGGTTCCTGGTGACACACCGCTATGGCTATCTTCATTCTTTTGGAGAGGTCTTTTTGCATCTCCATCCGGGTAAATCTGTAAGCCAACCTCTCATTTTGTTTGTCAGCGGTCTGATTTACTATTCTTTTGCACTTTCCCCTTTTTACAACAAGTGGAGTTCTCAGCCTCTTGGGATGCATGCTTGTCCTCTATCATGATTAATTCAAAAAAAGATATAAAATATGTTATCTAAATTTTTTAATGTACTTAAAATCTTTGACGGTTAAAGTTATAAAAAGATCAATTTCTTTAAAAGATTATTTTTGTCCTACTTTATCCTATTCTATTATAGTATAATCTTAATTCTCACCTATTTTTAATCAACTTATTATTTATTTTGTACAAAAGTATTTTTAAATAGATAAAAAAAGATGACATAAATTTTTTTTACCCAAGACAAAGTTGACCCTTTATCCTATAAAAACAAGACAAAAAGTTGTGTGCAGTAGTTTTTTTCAAAAAATAAAGAAAAAGAAAAAGAAATTGGGGTTAGAATTAGTGTTAGGGAAAACAGGGAGGGGATTATAATTTTGGAAATCGAATTCTTCGTAATAAGTTTTGTGTAGCTGTATTTCAAGCTCGAGGATTTTTTTTCTTGGAAGATTCGCATATACCCATCTGTAAGCAGAGAAGATTGTTTTGTTCTTGGTTTTTTCACGTTTCGCTTAAAGCTCGTGAGTTTATCTTAATTTTTTTTTTTTTTTTATCTCTTTTAAGCTGTAAGTTGTGTGAAAGAGGATGAAATTTCCAGAAACTATTCTTTGCCTTCTATTGAACTATCAAACCTAGATTATATACATTTGATTTGTTGTAAAAAACAAATAACAAAAGAAATACTTTGTATACTTGTCCTATTCCTATTAGTCTACTGTAAAGATAGAAATATTTCTTTTTTTATGCACACATGCTTCTCACATGTGACTTTAATAAAACCAATAGAAGCTGCCACCTAGAGTCTACTGAGACAAAAACAAAAAAGGTTCTTTCATTTCATCATCTTCTTCAATGAAGCTCTCATCTGTGGGACTTGAATTTCTTCATCTTTCTTCTTTTTTTCTTCAAGATCTTCAACATCCCCGCTCAAGTTTGAGGGGAAGGATTGGACCCCCGACTTGCCCAATATATCACGTTGAGGTTCTCAAGATAAAGCTTTTGTGAATATATCGGCAAGCTGGTGTTTGGAAGGGACAAATGATAGGGTGATGAGACCAGATAGGTATTGTTGACAAACAAAGTGACAATCTAACTCCATGTGTTTCGTCCTCTCATGAAAGAGGATTTTTAGCAATGTGAAGAGTGGCTGGACTATCAGAATGGACTGGGACCGACAAAGTATGTGGTGCAGGCAGATCATCAAGAAGACGCACCAACCAGGTAATTTTCATTACACGTTGCATTGATCTATATTCTGCCTCAATAGAAGATAGTGAAATCGAGACTTGTTTTTTCAATTTCCATGAAATTGGGCTCCTCCCAAAGTAATGTAGAAACCACTAATTGATCTTGTATCTTTACATGATTCCCAATTTGCATCGCAAAATGCCAATAAATCCAAGGAGGCATCATATGAGAGGAGAATCCCCTGTTCTAGATCAGACCGAAGATATTTAAGTACTCGGAGTCCTGCTGTGTAGTGAGCAATAGTAGGATTCTGCAAAAACTGACTAAGGAACAAAACATCAAAAGACAGGTCTGATCTGGTGTTTGTTCGATAATTTAATTTCTCCAAGATGTCTCTACATAGTTGCAACTTTCAATAAAGGACTATCATTTTTTGTAGCTTGCGATACAGATGTAATGGGGATGAAACACTAGGTCCTGCTAGATCAAATTCTTGAAAAATTTCTAAACCGAACTTTCTTTGTGTGTCTAGAAATCCTTGTTTTTCCATCAATATCTCCATTCCCAAGAAATAATGAATATGTCCCAGTGTCTTTACCTTGAACTCTGTGTTGGGGAAACTAGTTATGTATGTTATGTGAGAAGCATCATCTCCCATGAATAATATATCATCCACATACACTCTGATGATTGAAGTTCCACTTCCTATTTTCTTGAAAAATAGAAAGTAATCATTCAGGGAACTAGAATATCCTTTGAATTGCAGTGCACCTGCAAGCCTAGCATACGACTGCCTAGATGCTTGTTTCAATCCATATAGTGATTTTCTCAATAGAAAAACATGATTAGATCTATAAGGAGTAAGACCTGCAGGAAACTTCATGTAGACTTCTTTGTGTAGGTCTCCATATAAAAATGCATATATTAACATCAAGTTGAGACACCTCCAAACTCCTCTTTGCTACAACAGTTAGGAGACACCTGATGGTAGTCATTTTTACCATGGGAGAAAAGGTCTTTGTGTAGTCAATCCCTTCCCTTTAAATTCCCCCCACCACAAGTCTACCTTTAGTCTCTCCACACTTCCATCTGATTTATGTTGTACCTTGTAGATCCATCTACAAGGCAAAGGTTTCTTTCCCGGGGTAAGCAAACCATATCCTAAGTATGATTGAGCTGTAAAGCTTTAACCTCTTCCTCCATAGCCTTTCTCCATCTTGCTTGAGTGAAGCTAACAGGTTCAGAAAGGTTAAAGAGTGATTTTAACACAGCTTGATTGTTCAAGGAAAGTGCATTGAAGGAATAGGCACTAGGAGTGGTGCATGAGAAAAACATGTTGTAGTGAAATTAGTAAGGATGACACTGTTACACAAAATCTTTTATGTAGCTTGGCTTCCTAGTAACCCTACCAGAAACTCCAGGAGATGGTGCAACAGGTTGGTCTGCATCGATGGGTATTTCAAGACTAGGATGATCATCGACATCATGTTCGACATTTTGAGTAATAGGTGACTGACCAAGGTTGTTGGGGGGGGGGGGAATTTGTAGATGAAATAGGGGAATAACTAAGATGAACATTTGATGCATTTTGTGGTGCTGGACAACTAGTTGAATTTGACACTTCTTGATCTATGATTGGTGAGGGGGGAATGGTTGAAGGATCGACAGAGGGTGAGTTAAGAGAATTCGTCACAAACATTTCCTCATGAAAATATACATCTCTAGAAACAAATAGTTTCTTAGTTTTCCAGTCCAGAACCTTGTAACCTTTTTGATTTTGTGGATATCCAAGAAATACACATGTTGTGGCTCTAGGGTCAAACTTTCCCCTGTGTTGAGCTAAAGTAGAAGCATAGCATAAAAAAGCAAAACACCTAAGATTCTCATATTTAGGTTCCTCACAAAAAAGAAGTGCAAAAGGTGTCTTACCCTTCAGAACTCTGTAAGGAATCAAATTGATCAGATGTGTGGCAGTTAAAATGCACTCACCCCAATAGATGCTAGGAACTTTGGAATGAAACAGAATTCCTCTTGCAATTTCCAGCAAATGTCGATGCTTCCTCTCAACAATTCCATTTTGTTGAGGAATAGAAACACATGATGTTTGGTGCATGATACCTTTCCTTTAAGAAAGCTGCTTCCTGACTTCCTTCTCCCAATTCAAATGCATTATCTGATCTAATTCTTTTGACCTTCATATTAAATTGCCTTTCTACCACGGACAAAAAAGCTTTAAGAATAAAGAAAGCATTACTTTTAGTTGTCAAATGAAATTCCCAAGTACCTCTACTAAAATCATCTACTGTAGTGAGAAAATACTTGTAACCATTGTGAGTAGGAGTCTTGTATGGTCCCCATGTATCAATATGTAACAAATAAAAAATTTCTTTAGACTTGATAGTGTTAATACCAAAGGGGAGTCTAGTTTGCTTAGCTTGAGGACACACATCACAAATGTATTTAGAATTTGGAGGGAAATCAATGAAATTGAAGTTTTTCATTACCAAGAGAGGAAGATGCTCCAGTCTATAATGCCAAATTTTTTGTAACGCCCGATGAAATTACCAAAATACTCCTAGGGGAGGGGTATGTGCGCAACGCATCTTTCAATGCTCGTATGAAAAATCTAAGACCAGATTTGTGATCAGCACGAAAAATTGAGTGGGAAAATGGTCTTGGTCGATTTTTTGAGCGACCGGATCAAAAGATAATTTTTCAACCCGAAAACCAAAATAGTACCAATGCGCGATGGAGGCGTGTCGCACCTCTATAACGCACCCGCACTTATATTTATTTCAAAAAAAATTCAATGGGATTGGGAAAACTCATTCAGAAACATTTCAGAGAAAAATGCACTGTACGCGACCAGTCCGCGTTATTCCGATGCTGAAAATTTATAAATTTTGTGAGGGGCATTCCGGTCAATTTCCAACTCATCCTAAACTCAATAAATGATCTAATTAGGTCATTTTGAAGTAAAAAAGGGTCTAAAACCCCATTCTAAGTCATTTTCTAACAATCTAACAAGACTAGGGCATGATGAAAGAGGAGAAGAACTTGAGATTGAGGAATTCAAGAGGCAGTCCTTGAGGTGATTGTTGAGAGCTTCACCCCAGGTATGTAAGGCTAAACTAAAAGCATAAAATTCCCCTCTCATGTGTCCCATAGATTGTCATAGAGGAGTTGAGTATCCATGATTCCCCATACATGTTTCTTAAATAAATTCTTGAATGTTTTCTCACAAATTATATCTAATTACATGTATTTTATTATGTTGATGATCATCATAAACTTAATTTCTTGGATTGGATATTTTCATGAGGAATTGCATAACCTTACATGTTAACTTTTGAAAGCATGCATGAATGAATCTAAGGGTTGAGTCTAGAGCCTTGACGTGAGATTAATGATTGTGATTGTGGTTGTAGTGAGAGAATGATGATGAGTTGATAGAGCTTGATAGTCCTATGAGTCTCCGTAAATGAACTCTAATGATGGTCTATTCAATTATTCCTTAACGATTATTCCAAGCATTAAGAATTTGATTGAGATTGATTGATGATGGGGTAAGAGTCCCTATGAGCTTGATTGATGATAGGGTTAGAGTCCCTATGTGCTTGATTAATGATAGGGTTAGAGTCCCTATGAGTTTGATTGATGATAGGGTTATAGTCCCTATGAGCTTGGTTGATGATAGGGTTAGAGTCCCCATGAGAAATTGATCAGTGAGGGGGTTAAAGTCCCTATGAGATTGGTTGAGATGGGGGTCTTATGTGCATTGGTTCTTTGGAGGAGTATTGAGCATCGAAAGAGTGAGACCTAGTCCAACTCGAACTCGTCAAACTACATTGCCAAACGTAAGTGAGGATTAGAACCATCACGTTACATTATGGTTCCCTCTTAAGACAGTCCCTGAAACAATAAAGGACTTGTTGATGGCAGTTTCCCTAGTAGTTTCGATTTGTTCTCTACCTGGCAAGTATAGAACGGCTGTGGCAACACCGGCAGGATGTTTTGAATGTTTTGAATACGTTTTAATATGGGTTTTAAAGGCTTTATGATTTTCAAATGATGAAGTATGCATTGTACCTTGTGTTCGAATGTTTCATGTTCTAAGTCAAACCTTTTAAGCCTTGTTCTTGCACTTTCGAAGATGAATGTTCCCAAGGAAGAGACAATGTAAGGACCTGGATTTTTGTACGACCTCAATGAAGCATGAAAATTTGGTTTCGAAAAAGTTTTAGACCAAGGTGATGCTTTATGGGAGCCCTCACGATCCGTGTGAGGTCACACGGCCCCTGTGGAGCCTCCATGGAGTGGCCCTTGGCCTATGGAGGATGTTTGACCTTAAATGTGGCATTTTAAACTAAGGCACATGACACTTGGAACCCTCACGGTTCGTGTGAAACTTTACGGACCGTGTGGTGGGCCGTGCCTTGGCTTGAAATCCCACAATTCTGGGACCAAGTATGGTCACACAGCCAGGCACACAGCTCGTATGTGGTGTCAAGGCCCGTATGACCATCCGTAAAGCTTCCAGAGTGAAATTTTTATAAGTATAGAATCACCGTCTCATCACTTGATTGCCAAATGTTTCTAAGGAGAGGGGTACGGGCAGTGTCATGGCTTATGTGACACTACACGACCCATGTGGCCTCCTGTGAAGGTGACTTCATTGAAAAATTCTAAGTATGAGATCTTCAAGATCAAGCTAAGTTCATTTTCAATCCTCTAATTCAAGCTTATTTATGTTGTTTAAGGCCATCATGGGTCTCCTGCATCAAGTCAAGTTCAAAGGAATTCCATTGGCTAAGTTTTTCACAAGTACCGATGGAAGGGGCAACTTTACATGGGCATATATCTTAGCACAAAATGAACTGGCTGGCCCATGACTTATCAAATTGAAGCTCTTTGAATTATCTTTCCAATGCACTATTTTCACCTCATTTCGAGTTCAGATCAAGAAGTTATGCTCGTTTTCCTAAACTCCATCTGTGCGGGGAATCTATGCGGATTTTTAATTCCGTGTGATTAATGGATCTTCCATAATTTTGGGTTATTCAAAGGGTGTTTTATTACCTTTTCTCCTATCTTAGACCCCTAAATCAGCTGATATCCTTTCATTTTAATTTATTCGTATTAGAAACACTCTCACTCTAAAATCAATTCCCAAAAATCCTCTCTATGTTCTTCTCTCATGACTTAAGCTAGGGATTCAATTGGGGTTTAAACTTCAAGCTAAATTCTTCTAAAATTCACCTTCCTAATCAAGGTATGTGGGATTGATTCTTGGTCCCTTTCAATCAAAAAGACTTAAACTCTTTTCAATTGTTTTTCATGGAAGTTTGCTTACTTTAAATATGGGTTTTGAGAATTATTGTTTGATAAATTCAATAGATGTATGAGCTGCACTTTATTTATGATTTTAAGTACTTTAAGCCCTATTAAGATGATTTACATTGAAGTGATGAAGTTATGAACATGCATGTCCATTTTAAAGCTTGATTTATGTATGAGTGATTTATATTATGATTTAAATGTGGATTTAATTATGAATTTACTTCAATTTCATATTATAATGTTGATTTTAGCTTGAATCTATATTCCCCATGCTATTCTCACATCACTCATGGCATGTGCATTCATGGACATTGGGTTTTATGGAAAATATGAAGTAGGTTAAGCTCAGTTATGAGTTATGAAATGATTTTGATAAGGTATTGGCTATGACAAGAATGTGATCACATATATGTCAATGATATTGGCTCTTTGAGCATTTTGGATGCTTGCATCATTTTGTATAGGTAAATGAGCTATTCCTTGTATAAGTATCATGATTTTCATTTATGGTTTGGCTTTTGAGCCTAAATGTGCATTGAACGGTTTTGAAATGAACATTGTATCTCTTGAAAGCATGTATATGTATAAGTGTTCATGTGGGATGTTTTGACTTAGCACCAATGGATTGGGGGTCCTCTCCCTTTCCTCGAACTGTGTGCGGACATAGGAATGGAAGCCATTACCAAAAAGAGCGGGTCATATGGAATGGTTATTCATTTTTGGACATGATGTTATCTTGGAAATCCTTTCGAAAAGACCGGGTCGTAAGGAAGGTGGCCATCCACCGAAAAGAGTGGGTCGTAAGGTGTGATGTAGATTACCTTTGGCAAGTAATCTTTTACTACCGATGGGAGGTCTCTATCGGACTAACTCATGTAATAGCTCGCATGGATTTGATTTGTCGGATATAGTCCATCCCCACTATATATGAGCATTATTGCATTTCATGCATCATGAATTTCATGGCATATTGTATACTACTCTTCCTTGGATATATGATTTCTCTTATATTATGTGCCCTTGTCATCTAACATTGAAATGCAAGTTTGATAAGTCATATGCATTGTATGTCTGCACGCTTAGTATAATCAAACGTACTAATGTATACTTTTTGCCTGCATGATCTCACCATGTAGGGACCAAAGATTACTTTCACCCTTCGTTTGACGCTAGATCGAATTTGAGATATTGGTTGTGGTAAGTCCTATCTTCCAAGGACAAGCCACCATTCCTCTACCTATGAAGTCTTGCTTATGTAATTTACTTTGAGGGTGAGCCATGGACATGTGTTGGCCCTGTCCCATCTTATGACTAGAGGCATTGTTGGACATCTTGTAGACTCTCGTAGATTCTACATGTTATGTGTTATATTTGAATCTTCTGATTTCAGTTATCTATTGGGTATGGCTTTCATGGATTGATCATGGGAATTATGATATGTATGTATGTTTGATGTGGAAATGTGGAAGATCCTAAGCCCCGTTTTACCCCCATAGAGTGAGTCTTACTTACTTGCCCCTTAGTTCTTA
Source organism: Solanum rostratum (assembly GCA_029948455.1). Taxonomy (NCBI): domain Eukaryota; kingdom Viridiplantae; phylum Streptophyta; class Magnoliopsida; order Solanales; family Solanaceae; genus Solanum; species Solanum rostratum. The sequence goes on along the minus strand of CM057053.1, from coordinate 46,111,329 downwards.
TGTGCTATGTGCTATGTGAATCCATGTAAATCCCTTTCCCTTGGATATCCCATAGCGTGAGTCCTACTTTTCCTTCCCTTTGAACTATGTGTTTACTATTTATATGTGCTTCTGAACCGATGATGTGGATTTGGATACTTTGAGGCTTGTTCGGGGACTCTCGGGTTCCTATTCGTCATGTCACTTCTAGGCCCTAGGTCCGGGTCCTGACAGACAAAGACAACCTTTAGGACCAGATATTCCAAAGACAACCTTTAGGACAAGATATGTCCATTTTGAGTTCTTGGTCATGTCCTTTGGGTTGACGCATGCACTTGTAGCCTTTATGGACTTGATGAATAGATTAATCAAGCAATACCTTGATATGTTTCTGATTGTATTCATTGATGACATCTTGGTGTATTCGAGAGATGAGGAGGAGCACGCTAATCACCTTAGTGTAGTCCTCCAAACACTAAAGGACCATGTGTTGTGTAGGAAATTCTCGAAGTGTGAATTCTTGCTTAAATCAGTGGCTTTTCTAGGCCACGTGGTTTCTGGTGATAGGATTCGAGTGGATGACCAAAAGATTGAAGCGGTTAAGAACTAGCCTAGACCGACCTCTCCGACTGGCATAAGAAGTTTCTTGGGGTTGGTAGGCTACTACCGCAGATTTGTTGATGGATTTTCTTGCCTATCCACACCATTGACTAAATTGACTCAGAAAAAGGTCAAGTTTCAGTGGTCCAACGAATGTGAGAAGAGTTTCTGATAGTTGAAGATAAGAGTACTATTGCACCAGTTCTAACTTTGCCCAATGGGATAGAGGACTTTGTAATCTATTGTGATGCTTTAGGGGTTGGATTGGGCTGTTTGCTAATGCAGAGAGGGAAAGTGATAGCCTATGCTTCCAGGCAACTTAAGGTTCATGATAGGAGCTATCCAACCAATGATCTCGAGTTGGCAGCAGTGGTGTTTGCACTTAAAATCTGGCACCACTACTTGTTTGGAGTGCATGTGGATGTGTTCACTGACCACAAGTGCTTGCAATATGTCTTCAGTCAGAAAGAGCTCAACCTGCAGTAGAGGAGATAGTTAGAGTTTCTCAAGGATTATGATATGAGCATTCTCTACCACCCAAGTAAAGTTAACGTTATTGCTGACGCTCTTAGCAGGTTCTCAATGGGTAATACAACCCATGTCGAGGAGGGAAAGAGGGAGATAGCTAAAGAAGTTCATCAATTGGCTCGATTGGGAGTTCAACTTGAGGAGAATAATGAGTAAGGAGTCAATATTAAGAATGAGTCTCCTTTATCCTTAGTTGCAGAGGTGAAAGAAAAACAAGAACAAGATCCTGTCATACTCCATTTGAAGGAGGTTGTCCACAAACAGAAAGTGATGGTTTTCTCCAAAGGTGGATGGAGTGTTGAGATACCAGAGTAGATTGTGTATTCCAGATGTGGATGACATTTGAGATAGAATCATTGCTAAAGCCCATAATACTAGATAGTCCATCAATCCTGGCTCCACAAAGATGTACCACGACTTGGGAGAAGTCTATTGGTGGAGTGTAATGAAGGGGGATATTGCTGAGTTCATTTCAAAGTGTCTAAATTGCCAGCAAGTGAAAGTTGAGCATCAAAGGTCATATGGACTGTCTTAGAACTTTGAGATTCCTGAATGGAAGTGGGAGATGATTAATATGGATTTTATTATTGGTCTACCAATGTCTCGAAAGCAACATGATTCGATATGGGTGATTGTGGATAGGATGACTAAATCGGCTCACTTTTTAGCGGTCAAGACAACCAATACTACAGAGGAGTATGCCAAGTTGTACATCCAGAAGATTGTGAGGTTGCATCGAGTTCCCTTGTCCATCATCTCGGATAAAGGAGCTCAATTCACCTCCCAGTTTTGGAGATCGTTCCAAAAAGGATTGGGTACTAAAGTGAACCAGAATACAACCTTTCATCAATAGACAAATAGTAGGCAGAGCGCACAATTCAAACATTAGAGGATGTGTTGAGAGCCCGTGTTCTTGATTTAAAGGGAAATCGAGATGATCACCTACCATTGATTGAATTTGCATATAACAATAGTTATCATGCAAACATTCAAATGGCTCCTCATGAAGCCTTGTATGGAAGGAGATGCAGATCACCAATTGGGTGGTTTGAGGTTAGGAAAGTGGCATTGACTGGGCCTGATCTTGTCCACCAATCGATGGAGAAGGTTAAGGTCATTAGAGAGAAATTGAAGACTGCTCAGAGTTGCCATAAATCTTATACCGACGTGCGGAGAAGAGACTTAGAGTTCGACGTAAATGATTAGGTTAGAGTCCCTATGAGTTTGATTGATGATAAGGTTAGAGCCCCTATGAGTTTGATTGATGCCAGGGTTAGAGGGTTCTTATGAGCTTGGTTGATGATAGGGTTAGAGTCCCTCCCTATGAGATACTGATCGATGACGGGGTTAAAGTACCTATGAGATTTGTTGAGATGGGAATCTTATGAGCATTAAGTCTTGGAAGGAGTATCGAGCACTAAAAGAGTGAGACCTAGTCCAACTCAAACTCTTCAAACTACATCCCCGAACGTAGGTGAGGATTAGAACGATCACATTACACTGTGGTTCCCTCTTGAGAGAGTCCCTGAAACAATAATGGACTTGTTGATTGCAGTTTCCCAAGTGAATTCGATTCGTTCTCTACCTGGCAAGTATAGAATGGCTATGGCAACATCGGTGGGATGTTATACAATCACTGGCTCATAAGTGGTTGTTGTAGGATAAGAGAAACTCCCAGAAAGTCCCTACCTTGAGTACTCTGAGTCGAGATGAGATGAGGTGTGATGAGATGAGTTCCTTTGAGATGAGTCTGATTTGATTGATGAGATTGATTGGTTGATGGGTCACTTTTCTACTCTTTATTCTTTCTTTAGATAGACATTGACATATTGATTGTTTACTATTTCTGAGTTGACGTTGTTCCAAATTATTCTACCTGTTTCTGTTTCGCTCAACTATTTTACATACCGTACATTCCATGTACTAATGACACTTGACGCTGCATAGTTTTATGATGCAGATACAGGGATTAGAGATCGTCAATAGGCGCATCGTTGAGGATCCAAGACATTAAGCTGATTGGTGAGCCTCCCCTACTCCAGATAATTCACTACCTTTATTTCATCATGTTTTTGAGTTAGACTTGACTGGTCTTATATTTTGATTTCGATAGCCATGGGTCTGTCATTGGCACTGCTTGTTTAGTGATAGAAGTTTCATAGATGATAGTTGAACGTTGATGTTTAGATTGCGAGCTAGTTCTTCCTACTAGCCTTCATTATTGATCTATTATTATTTGAGATTTAGATAAGATGAGCCCATTTGCTTCCGCTGATCTGTAGAGTTGTTGGATTGAATAGATGTGATAAGGCCAAGTGGTTCGCTTGGGACTAGCAATAGCCTCTAAGTGTCGGCCACGCCTTGGGTACCCTCCCAGAGCGTGACATTTTTACACTAGGAATAACATTAACACACATCAGACTCGATACTGAAAAAGAAACATGAGTACTGTCACTTTTTTTTGTGAACACCAACAAAGCTATTATTAGTGGACTTCTTAGACTAGGAATTGTCCTGCTGCAAAAGATTTAGACCCTCTCTAACTTCACCAAAAGCTTGTGCCCTCCTTATAAAAAGGATCCTGTAACATACATCCAACAGAATTAAGAAAAACACCATAATGAAACTAACCACATAATTTATGAACGGACAACAAATTATATCTAAAGTTTGGAACATAAATGATATTTTTAAGAGTAAGGTGAGGCTGAACGAAAACACTTCCTATATAAGTGAATGTTATCTTAAAGGAATTACGAACTAATATTCAAAGGGATAGAAGAGGAGTTAGAAATAGAAAAGAATTAGAATCAGAGCACATGTGCTCGGAGGCCCCAGAGTCAATAATCCAAGTGTCAGAATTCATGGTTTTAAACCAAGATCCAGAATATTTAAGTATAGTACTCATCACTGAATTCACATTGACCTCAGATCCTGATGTTGTTTCCTGTCCCATTTGCTTGTATAAGTTTATGATTTGTGACACTTGCTCTTTGGTGAATTGTTGACTGTTCATGTTGCTATGCTCGTTATGAGTGATGATGCACTTTTCATTCATTTCTCCCGTGATTGCTGCATTTGCTTTCAAATTTTCACGATGTCCTCTTGAGTTCGTAAATTGGAAGTCATCTAGGTACCCTATCAACCTATAACAATCATCTACCATATGCGCTGTCTTTAGGCAATAAGTGCAGCTCACAGTAGGATTGTATTTGACCCTTCTTGTTTTGCCTTTGTTCAATTGATTTCCAACTCTTTGAGGACCAGAATTCTGGTTCTTGCTTTTACTATGTATCTATGTATGCTTAGAGTGGTTGTGGTATAAATTGATGATATTGTTATTAGAGGTTCTTTTTAATGCTGCAGAGGCAGTGTCTACTATGGGAGTTCTCATACAACCAAGTTCACTTGCTTATATATTTCCATCAGCATTAAGTTCAGCCGTTTCTACAAGAGTTGGGAACGAGTTGGGAGCAAATACACCTAATAAATCAAAGACTTCATGTCATGTAGCAATTGTGTGCACTATACTTACAAGCTTCCTAGAAATGCTAATTATGAGAACATCAAGAAGCACTTGTGGCAAGGCTTATATAAAAGACGAGTCGATTTTGTGGCTGACAACAACAACAATGTCAGTGGTGGGTTGTGTGAACTGGGAAACTGGCCACAAACCACTAGTTGTGGTGCTTTGAGGGGCAGTGCAAGGCTAGCTCTAGGTGTATATAAACTTGGGCTCTTTTTACGGAGTCGGGTTGCCTCTCGCAATTATATTGGGCTTTGTGATGGAGATGGGCTTGTTGGGCTTTTGTTTTGATTTGTTGATTGCTCAAGCTAGTTGTGTATTTATGTTGAGTAGAACTGATTGAATGATACACACCCAGAGAGCCAAAGAGTTGATTGGTGCTGATGTGGAAAATTAAACTACATCATTTAAATAGTGTGCTAGAAAGCTACTTTGTTTATCTGTTGTATACTGATAAGTATCAAAACAATAAAGTGGCCTATATCTTGTTGTTTTCTAGTTCCTAAGCTTGTTTGTTTACCTACAAGGAAATAAGTAGGTGAACAAACAAGCTTAGGAACTAGAAAACAACAAGACACATACCATTTTACTGTTTTTACACTTATCAGTATACAACAGATAAACAAAGTAACTTTCTAGCACACAATTTAAATGATATAGTTCGATTTTTCCCATCAGCACCTATCAACTCTTTGGTTCTCTGGGCTTGTGTCATCCAATTAGTTCTACTCAACAAAAAAATCATAAGACACGCACAAACAGCTTGAGCAACCAACAAACCCAACCAAAAGCCCAACAAGCCCATCTCCATCACAAAGCCCAATATAATTGTGGGAGGCAATCAACTCCATAGAAGGAGCCCAAGTTTATGTGAATATCCAGAGCAAGTCTTGCACTTCCCCTCAAATAAACACAACCGGTGGTCTGTGGCTAGCTTCCTAATTCACACAACCGCGGCACTGACATATCATTGCTGTCAGCCACAAAATCAGCTCGTCTTTTGTAAAAGCCTTGCCCCAAGTTCTTCTTGATGTTCTCATAAATAGCATTGCTAGGAAGCTTATAAGTATAGCGCCTACAATTGCTACATGAAATGAAGTCTTTGCTTTATTAGGTCTATTTTCTCCCAACTCAATCCCAATTCTTTTAGAAACGACTGAACTTACTCCTGATGGAAATATATAAGCAAGTGAAGTTGCCTGTATGAGAATTCCCATAGTAGACACTGCATCTTTAAAAAGAACCCCTGATAACAATATCATCAATTCATACCACCACCATTCTAAGCATACAGAGATACATAAAGGCATTCATCAGGAAGGATTTCAATGGAAGGCTACTTCTTCTGTTCACAACCGGCAGGGACCCAAGTCGTCTCCAAAGAAGGAATATACACACTTATTTTTTCCACACGCAAGCAACAAAGAGGATTGTTTTGGACCTCTAGGAAATTAGAAGATTAAAAACATTAGATAAAGACCAGAAAAACAAATAAAAAATTTCTTAGGAACATACATGATACACCCAAGAAATTTTTTCCCTCAATAAATATGTTCTTCCTGGACTAAACAACTTCAATACATATAATTAAATTTAGTTACAAAGAAATACACAAATGTAAGATTTGTTTTCAACCTCTATCTAAGAAATGATAAAAGTTTTCTTCACAACAATCACAACTTGCATTTTAAAAGAGATCAAAAAATAAAAATTAAGAACCCCACAAATTCAAAAGAGAAAGAAAAATAAAAAAAGTCATGACCTTTAAGAGGAAACATGAAAAAATCAAGAACACAAACAGTCCTTCCTGCTTACATATGGGTGTATGTGAACCTTCCAAGAGAGCTTGAAATATAGCTGTAGAAAACTTGTTGGTACGAGCTCGATTCTCCAAATTATAATACCTTCTCTATTTTTACTAACCCTAACCCTAACCTCCCTCCCCCCAACCCCTTTTTTTTCAAAAAACTACTATACACAACTTTTCGTCTTGTTTTTATAGGAAGAATGGTCAACTTTGTCTGGGTAAAAAGATTTTTATTTTATTTTTTCTTTTTATTAGATTAAAAAACTCTTGTACAAAATAAAATAAGTTGATTAATAAAAGGTGAGGATTGAGATTATGCTATAATTGAATAGGATAAAGAACGGTAAAATTGATCTTTTAAATAAAATTTGATCTTTTTGCTTTCATAAGTATAATTTTAACCGTCCAAGATTTTAAGTACATTAAACATATAAGATAATCTATTTTATTTCTTTGTCTGAATTTGAATCATAGTAGTTCACAGATTCATCCTCTTCATTAGTTGCTAATTTACTCATTATATTTTTTTTTTCACTATTTTTTTTCTTTTTTGAGATAAATGCTTGAGTCGATGATCTTTTAGAAACAGTCTCTCTAACTCCATGAAATAGCGGTAAGATCTGCGTGCTGTGAAAATAAAGATGATTTTTTTGAGGTACAAATATTTTAGATATTTAATAAACCTTTCTATCTTTTGTAGATTAATATTTGGGATAGTTGTACTTAGGAAAAACCTAGAAAGGCTAGAGTATAAGATACTTTACGAAGATATTTGTAGTAAATGAATAATCTAGATTATTGTTGGATATTTAGAAAATAATTTCTAGATATTTATTGTAGATGTATGTAGAATAATATTTAGAAGCATCCTTAGACAAGTATAAATAGGGATGACCATTAGGCATTTGTTATTAACTCCAAGAATTTGAATCCAATTCAAGTAGTCTTCTCTTGTAACAAAACTTCTTATTCTTTAGTTGAATATTTTGATCTTAGTTAATGATTTTGAGCTAGCAGAAAGTCTATGGATTATACTTTTTTCCTACTACATTTCTCTATACGTGCATATACCCTCTCCAGATCCTACTTTATGGAATTACACTAGACTTTTTGTTCTTGTTGTAGTATCTGACATGAGGTGGATATGATTACAGATAGATGTTATAGAAATATACCTGAAGATATTATCGCAAAGAGTGATTGATACCTCCTTGTCCAAGCTTTATGTTATCACAATTGTCGCGGCAGAAAAGTGAAGAGAATTATATGATAACCCTAGTGAGTGAAGAGAGGATCAATTTATAGAGGTTCAAACTTAATCTTGAACTCCGTCAAATAACCAATCTAACATGTGAGATATTTTTTCATTAAACATTAATAGTAGAATTTACATTAATAGGATCACACTTAAAAATAATAAAATTCTAGAATTTATTATAAAACACGTAAATTTTTTCATTCAATTTGTATCTCAATATAGGCTTAGTTACTGAATTAAAATATTATAAATAATGTCAATAAATAATATTTTAATTTTGTAACCAAGCCTATATTTAAATTGAAATTGAATGCAAGGATTTATGTATTTATAATAAATGTTGACCTTTTAATATTTTATGTGGGTCTTACTTAATGTAAAGTCTAAAGCTAACTTCTAATGAAAACTAAGTCTCGTATATTAGAATTGTTACTTGATGGACGTTCAAGATTAAGTTTGAAACTCTATAAACTAGCCTTCCCTTCATTCACCAGGGTATCATATAATTCTCTATACTTTTCACCACCTACAATTTTGGCAATATAAAGTTAGGTAAAGAGGAAGAAAATAATCTTCAACTTAGCTTATGCTTTCCTTGCAACAATGTCTTCAGATATATAGCTATAACATCTTAGGATCTTTATGTTCATTAAGTTTATGTTTACAATAAATTCTTAAAATAAAATATTATTTGAAACATGTTTAGTAATATTTTTATATAAAATAAATAATTAAAGATACATGAATATAATGTAGGGTTACTATTATCTTGTTTTACATCAATGTCATTTTTACTAGCATGTATAAAGTCTTTAATAAAATTCTTTAAATTTGTCAAATATGAAAACTTAAATATTCATAAAATTTCAGTTTAAATAAAAAAGTCCATTAAAAATTTGGATATCCTACCTTATATGTATAGGTAGTAATAAGAAAATATATTACTTTCAAAAATTGTGATTCTGATCCATCTCATAAATGATAGTAATCACACTCCACTATATAAAAATTTGATTTCTCCTTTAATGTTCATCAAATAATGTTGTGAAGACGGTTCAACGTTGTTAAATAACTCAATTTATTTTCATGATGAAAAAATGTTGAAAAACAAGGATATAGCTTTAAGGTTTAAAGCTTTTTAATTGTTCTAAATTTATCTAAGAAATGACTAAAATAGTTTATTCATAAAATTAAGCATTTAAAAATTACATATAACTTCAAGGATAATGGTAGTATAGATCAATTCTTTACACACATAAAATGAGTCATGCATTATGCTAAACCATGCGCATCCTTCCATACATGACTTTTCAGTAACACGTTTCTATTTCAAGCCTTTAACTATATGGGTAACATCTCTATCTATTATTTCATTCTCTTGAAACGAGTCTACATGTATAAATTTTGTATTTTGACACCACAATCATATCTGTCTCTTTTAATGCTATTGTTTAGTTTTACTTCTACTTATCATAAAATTCGCTCTCTTTAAATGTTTCTTTACAGTTCAAATTGTTGGTTAGCACCCTCTCCATTTTCTCCAGTTAAAAAAAGTATGGCTATCATCTTGTATACTGTTAGTTAACTCAAGGCTAAATAATTAGGAACATGTTTTTTCCATTTGCAACAAAATTTTCATCAATCTTTAATAATTACCCTCCAGGTCATTTCTATGATTTTGCGAATATTTTATCAGTTTAAGCATTTCTATAGTGACATCGGTCTATTTGGGGCTTATTGACACTGGCTGTTCGGTCGTTGGGTGAATCGTTTGACATTTATGTAGTTTTTCGAGTTAAACGAGAGATTATAACCATAAAATGAATTTTCCGGCAAAGTCCAAGTAAATGGCCTCGAAGAGGAATTCTGACAATTCCATCAGCTTCAAAATAGCCAAATTAGACTACGAGCATGTTCGATGCAATTATTCCAAGTTTTGAAAAGTTAGCCTCCAAAATGGGTCAATAATTGACTTTAGTCAACGTCCTTGAGAAACATGTTACAAATGGGAATTTTGGCCGCACCATTGGATCCAGAACATCAAGTTTGGTCTACAAGAACCTTTCATTCAGTTCTCGGGGCTTCCGAATGTGTTTTGGTCCCTTCAATAGATTCTGATATTGGGAAATGAGACCCACATTAGAATAAAATGACATTTGATGGGAATTTCGATTACACCGTTGCATTCAAAATATCATTTTCGATCAAATTTCATACATGGATTGTATTTTTCCAACTTCGAATGAGATCGGAGAATCGAAATTATGTTTGAGATGATGTTGAAAGTCAAAGGTGGTGCGTGACGTGGCCCAACCATGAGCTGCCACGTGGCAGGTGGTCTATAAAGAAAAAAGGAAAATCATGTATTAATTCGGAAAGTTTCCAGAATAACAAAAGTACGAACAACCGTCGAACATCATTTTCTCCCCCATTTCTTATCTGATTTTGGCTATTTTGGTTACGTATGTAGATATGTATATTTTAATTTGAGTCTATAGTAGCTCAGTATAGGTGACTTTCAGGTCCTGGGTAGGTTGTATTCGCTATAGTTATATGTTGCTAGTATCTTTATCATTAGTGATTCAGGGTAGGTGTCGTGGGCATTGAGTTGGCTTGCCTATATGAGGGATCTGACAAGCGCCATCATGACTTGAGAAGTTGGATCGTGACTAGGTGGTATCAGAGCTTAAGGTTCACTGGTCTTACCAATACAGACTACCGTCCGGTAGATTCCAGTGGATGGGTTTGGAGACATATGTGACTTATCTCCACGAGGCTATGGGATGTTTAGGAAACTTCTTGTGTTATTGATTTTGGTCGTCTGATATCGCCAATAGTCAATCGACTTCATGAAATCTGATTTGGTTTGCCCTTTTGCACGTGTGCTGCGTAAAGGGTAGACACACTTGCAATCAGACACACTTGGTAGCCCAACTCACTTAGACTCATTCTACGTTTTCACTTAGTTTGATCAAGTTTCAACATAAAAAAGATTACAAAATTAAAAAAACACAAACATGTATCGGAACAATTCCCAACCTTATTATTTAACTTGTTTTAAGAAAGGAAACACACAACACTTAGCCTACAAAATTCGTTTAGGCCAACACTGCTGTCCAGACTAACTACTCGTGCCTTTAAATTGGCCACAACACGCCTAGTCATGTGCCAGTCATGTGCCTGCCAAGTTGTTTGGCATCCTCAACTGATAGGCATAATTCAAATTTAAATAACAAACTTTATCAAGAATTGTTGACATGTAAAAAATGGGTAGAAACTCTCTCAACCACCAACTGCCCACGCATGTGCATGGCACATACGGCCATCCTTTAAATTTTGGCGTCAATGCCTGGCCCTTGGTGCCAAATTCACATCTTCCTTGCATATGTGTGCCATTCTCAGGCCCTGCACATATGCCTATGACATGGCACAGGTCATGCCCTGCACAACTTGTCATTGGGGTCTGATTTGCTGCACCATTGACCTTGTCTAGCACCTAGGTTAGTTTATTTTGCCACGACCTTGCCACGTTATAGCCTTGCCTTGCCTTAGCTTTCCTAGCACTTGTCATGCCTTAGCCATGTCCACCCTTGCATTGCTTTAGCTTGCCCAGCCCTTACCATGCCTTAGCCACGCCCTGTCTTGCATGTCTTGGCTTCGCACATGCCAAGGTCTTCCTTCAGTTGAACTTAATCTTGACTGAAGACATAGGGGCTTAGCAAAGCTCATCAGGTAAATCACAAGCCAAGCCTGAGCCACTTTGAACCATGGAGTTGAGGGCCTGACAAACCTGCCAACCCCGATGATCTCATCGTCCTCGATGAGGTAGAATGCCTTATTCGTTCAGGTTGATTTGCTGCAGCAGAATCAAGATATACTTTAATTTGATCCTCAAACTGCCACAATGATGTTACCTTCTCCTAGGTTGCATCACATTCTTACTTGCCCTTCTAAGGAATCAGAAACTCTGTTCTTCTGCTCTTCTTATGGTATCCAGCCAACCTATTATCTAGAATCTTTTCAATTTGATCCTCAAAATATGCCCACACAACAGGAGGAGCACGTCTAGACATCGACCTTGTTGGATCCTCTGCATCTCTATAGATAGTCTTCAAAAAGCTCACATGGAATGTGGGGTGAATCTTAAGTCACTCCGGCATATTCAATCGGTAAGCAACTTCACCCACTCTTTCAACCACTTCAAAGGGTCCATCATATTTTCCAATCAGTAAGCGATGCACTCTTGCACTACTGATTTTCATCCGAATCTGTGGAGTCAACTTCAACAACACTTTTTCTCCAACTTGGAACTCTAAAGAATGCCGACCTTGATCAACTTACTTTTTCATCCCTTTTGCTACCTTCCTCAAGCTATCTTGTGCCTCATCTAGCATCTTTTGCTTGTCACGCGTATACTTGTGAGTAGCAGGACACTTCCTTTGTGCATCAGTCCTAGAGACTTGGAATGGTTTATTGGGTTGCATGCCCAACACCAACTCAAATGGACTCTTCTCTGTTGCAGACGACCTGTGCAAGTTGTAACAAAACTGTGCACTGTCCAACAAGTCAACCCAGTTCCTCTGATTTGCAGTCACATAGTGTCTGAGATATTACACAAGCAAATGATTGATCCTTACCATCTGTCTATCAGTTTATGGGTGGTTAGCTCTTGAGAACTTCAAATCAGTGCCCAACATGTTAGCAATGAAGTCCAAAATCAACCAGTGAACCTAGCATCTCGATCACTCATAATATCCAATTGAACACCAAAGGTTTTCACAATATGCTTACAAAATAACTCAGCAGCTAATTTAGAAGAACATAAAGTTGGGATAGCGACAAAGATGCCGTTTTTTGAGAACATGTCAACCACGACCATGATTGACTCTATTCCATCCACCTTTAGAAACCCTTAATGAAATCCATCGAAATAGAAGCCCATGAATGCTCCACAATGCGTAACGGCTGCAAAAAACCTGTTTCCTTCTTCCATTCCGTCATGCCGAGTTGATACACTTGTTATGATTTTACATAGGCCTCAATGTCATCCTCCATTTTTGGCCAAAATAATTTTGGGACAGCAATGCCATCATCCTCTTAACACCTGGATGCCTAACATAAACAGTATCATGTGTCTCTTTGAGGAGTTGTTTTTGCAGCCCATCACCTTTAGGTAGCATGACTCTCCCCCCTTAAAATAAAGCAGATCGTCCTCCATCAAATACCGTCTAACTGTTCCCTCTTTAACTTGATCCATTAATTTGATGTATAATGAATCATATGCATCACTAAAATTAATCTTATAAAGAAAATCAGATTCAAGTTTAGTTATTGCTTAAACAATAACAAGTATCTCTTGACGACTCAATGGATCAGCCCTTTGGTTTTGCTTCCCTGGTTTATGTATCCACACAAAGTCGTATTCTGCCAATATCTCCTGCCATCTTGCCTGCTTTAAACTCAATTTCTGTTGAGTTTTGAAGTAGGTATTAGCCACATTGTCCATCTTGACCACGAACTTTGTACCCTAGAGATACACCCTCTATGTTTGAAGGCAATAGAGCACTGCCACAATCTTTTTCTCATGTGCATAATATCTTTGCTTAATTGGACTCAACTTTCTTCTCTAAAATGCAACAAGATGACTATCTTGAACTAGCACACCCCTAATAGTATAATCAGATGCATCTGTATGTACTTCAAAAGGTATATCAAAATCAGGCAACCACAATATTAGTTCAAAAGCAATAGCCTTCTTCAATGAGTTGAAAGCCTTTTCTCTTGCTTCATACCAAGCCCATTTCATGTTCTTCTTCAGCAAATTCGTCAATGGTACAACCTTTTTCAAATATCCAACACTGAATTTTCGATAATAATTTGCCAGCAGTAAGAATAATCTTAGTTTTTTAACCCCGGTAGATGCTTGCTATTCCACAATTGCCTGCACTTTATTAGGGTTCATGCGCACTTGGTTTGGACTAACCAAATGGCCCTAAAACTTGATCTCACAACTACAAAATTCACAATTTTCCATCTTGATGTGGAGTTTAAATTCTCTAAGTCTTTGCAACACCTTCCTCATATGCAACAAATAGTCCTCTAGTGTTCTACTATATATGACTATGTCATCTAGTAGACTACTATGAAATCATCAAGATAATCGTAAAGGACATTATTCATTAGATTGCAGAAAGTAGTTGGGGCATTAGTCTGTCTAAACGACATGACAAGGAACTTATAGCTACCATATCTAGTTACACAAGTGGTCTTTGGGTCATCCCCCTCAGCTATGCGTACTTGCCTATAGCAAGAACTTAAGTTTAACTTAGAAAACAAACTAGCCTTAGATAAACTATCCAGCAGATCTTGAACTTGAGGCACCGGGTACTTGTTCTCCACAGTCACTTTATTCAGCGCCCTATAATCAACACACATCCTAAGGCTTCCATCCTACTTTTTTTGAAACAACACAGGCGCACTAAATGAAGCCTTGGATGGCTGGATCATGCCTGCATTTAGCAACTTAAATAATTTCTTCCTTAGTTCAGCTAACATCAAAGGAGACATATGGTAAAGAGGGCGTGCCGGTGGCACAGATCTAAGAAATAAGTCAATCATGTTATCAGTTTCCCTCCTTGGAGGAAACTCTTTAGGCAATTCTGATGAAAACATATCCTTGTATTCATTCAACAATCTAGCAACATCATTATGACTTCAATCTGCACATCAGGCTTCATCTCTACCAACACAACAAGATTTGCAGTTTCACCTCTCTTGAAGCCCTTTTCAAAACTGATAGCGGACACAAGGCCATAGTTTCCTTGTTTTTCTTTTCTTAACTATCAAAGGGGTTGATTCCCTTCACAAATCCGGGGTCCTTCTCACCCATGAACATCGACCATCTAAATGAGGAATCAGGGAAAACTTAAACTTCCTTATGAAGCAGAACATTAAAATCATCAAGTGGCACCACTGTCAAAGTGTGCACACTAGATCAATGCCCAATTTTCAGAGGCACATTGGTAGCCATACCATAGCATGGTTGTGCGGCAGAATTGACAACCTTCATCTTCATCAGACAATCAGTAACTTTCAAGCGATACTCCCTAACAATCTTTGAGGAAACAAAAGTATGAATAGCACCAGAGTTTACTACAACAACCACACTTTTATCCCCAATTTTCATGTCAACATACATCAGAATACCATAGGCATCAGACAAATCAATAGAATTAGTAGCACTTATATAGGCAACTTCAGTTTTAGATGTCCCCTCATTGATGTCCATCCAAGCAACACTTGCCAAAGAGTTGATCAAATGTAGTAGGTTGACATAGGTAGCAATTTCTTGCCCTATTTTACTTGCTTGCTTCTCCTCTTCAGTCAGGAGTGCATTGATTTCCCTTGCCTTGGACAGTTTCTCACCTGGTGTACTGGTTTTTGGCAAGTCTAGCAAACGTTCTCCCCACCCAGTTTACTTTAATTGGACGAGGCAACATCCATCTTCCCTTTCCCTTTTTCATTTCCATTTGATTTTCACTTGTCTTTCTTCTAGTCCTTGCCCTTCTCCTTCTTCTTTGACATAGAAGTAGGGGTAGGTTCGGTTTTTGCGGTTTGATTTTTTCCTAAAACCAAAGACAGAACGGAAGGTAATTTGGTGGTTCGGTTCGGTTCGGTTTTGCAAAAAAAAAAAGTGAACCATTGATTTTTTGGTTCGATTTTTACGGTTCAATCTTCGGTTTTTGTTCGATTTTTTGATTTTTAAAAATAATTTTTTAAAGTAAAATAATATGTTGGGTAGAGACATATCATTGTATAGATATACTAAACAATATGTGAAGAGTAAAGTTTGGATTAGTACAATTATCACAATATAAGAACTACAATTATCGCCAAGAAAATTGCAAACATATGTTCTAGAAACACTAATATCAAATACTCCTTGGAAGATTTAAGTCAATTGTGTGTAGCCAAAAGAAATTATCAAACAATTACCAAATACTCCTTGAAGTATCAATTAGTTGCAGGTGACAGTAGCCAAAAGACTTCTCGTTGGAAGCTTCAAATCTGTGTCTCTTTCCTGCAACAAGAAAGACTTTCCTTCTTAGCCATGTAGCCTATAAAGTATAAACGACGTAGTATAGAAAAATTAGTTTTTGACGGTTTGGTTCTGTTTTAGAAGACCAAAACCGAAATTGAAACCACACAGAATCGGTTCGGTTCGATTTTTTGTGTTCGATTTTGGTTTTTTACGGTACGGTTTTTTTTTTGGTATTTTTCGATTGGTTTTGGTTTGGTTTTCGGTTTTTGGTTTTACGGACCCACGCTTACATAGAAAAATGAGTTGGATCAGTGGAAATATTACTTGACCAAAAATCGATCAAGGCATCAACAACAGTAATGGCACTAGGAAGATCTTGCACTTTCTGCGTACCCAGTTCATTTTGTGCCCAACCTTGCGTCACAAAAATGAAATTGTGTGACTTGTCTTCAACTAACATGTTTTGAATGCCCAACAACAATGACGAGAACTCCTTCACATAGTCTCGTATCAATCCCACTTGTTTTAAATGCTTCAACCGGTCCCTAGCAACCCATCACGAGTTGCTTGAAAGAATTTTTCACACAGTTTGTCCCTCAACTATGCCTATGTACTAATCCTTGGCCTGTTTACACTGTCATCATCAACACATTTTGTCCGCCACCACAAAATCGCATCCTCATGAAAGTAGTGAACAACCATGGCCAGTTTGTCATTTTAAGGAACATAGGCAGTAGGAAAGTAATGCTCCAAATCCCACAAGAAAGTTTCCAATTGTTTTGCCACATGTACACGATTGAACGATTTTGGCTCTGGAATTTTAACTTTATCGAACGATTTTGGCTCTGGAATTTTAACTTTGGCATGTTCTTCGCCTCCTCTGGGCAGATTAGCAACAACCAAGGGAAGAATATTTACATCTTCTTTCAGATATTTGTTTTCCTTTTTGAGGCCCTCAGTTTGTGCCCTACAGTGTCATAAAAAGCTTGCAATTCGGCCAACTAGCCTTCAACAACACCACGATGGGCCTGCAGTGTAGCATTGAGGCCCTGAATTTTTGTCAGCACATCTTTCATGGCCTCAGTACTGTCTTCTATGCCCAGAATGGTTTTCAGACGAAACCTTTTTTGGTAACTCGTTGAATTTTCCCAAGCCGTCTTCATGCTGAAACATCCTTTGCTCTGATACCAGTTGTAATGGGTTTAACCCTTACAATCTGACATACTTGGCAGCTTAACTTAATTAGACTCAACCTATTTTTTCATTTAGTTTGATAAAATTTCAACAGAAACAAGACTACAAAATTACGAACACAAGCATGTACATAAACAATTCAAATCCTTTTTTAACTCGTGTTAACAGAGGAAACACACAATACTTAGCCTATGAAATTCATCTAGGCCAACACTACTGCCCAGACGGACTGCTTATACCTTAAAATAGGCCAAAACATGCCTAGTCATGTGTAAGGCATGTGCTTGCCAAGTCAGTTGACATCCCCAACTGAAAGGCATAATTCAAATTTAAATTACAAACCTTATCCAGACTTGCTGACATGTCAAAAATGGAAAGAAACTCAACCGCCAACTGTCCACGCATGTGAATGGCACTTGCAGCCAACCTTCAAATTTTTGGCTCCAATTCCTGGCCCTTGGTGCTAAATTCACATCTGCCTTGCATGCCTGTGCCGGGCCCAGACCCTACACATGTACCTGTGACATGGCACAAGTCATGCCTTGCACAACTTGCCATTAGGGTCCGATTTCCTGCACCATTGACCTTGTCTAGCACCTAGACTTAGTTTGTTTAACCATAACCTTTCCACGTCATAGCCTTGCCTTGCCTTAGTTTGCCCACCACTTGTCATGCTTTAGCCATATCCAGCCTTGCATTGCCTTAGCTTGCCCAGCCCTTGCCATGCCTTAACCACGTTCTACCTTGCATGCCTTGGCTACGCCCATGCTAAGGCCTTCCTTCAGTTGAACTTAAGCTTGACTGAAGTCATGGGACATTGGCTAGGCTCATTAGGTAAATCACTAGCCAAGTCCGAGCCGCTTGAACCATTGAGTTGAGGGCCTGACAAGGGGTAGTGTGCGTCATTCGTCCCAGATAGGGAGCAACCCCCAGAGGCCGTCGAGTAGAGACTGGATTGTAATGACTCGTTACATCATTTTAAATATAAATTCTCTCTCTCTTTTCATAAAATATTCTTTTCGTAAATTTGAATTAAAAATTTTAGACAATTCAGTATATATGGTTATTTAGTTGACGAGTAATTTTATATAATTATTTTAATTGATTAATTAAATCAATAATTTATTTAATATTCTATACTACTTGTTTTATATTTATTCAAATAAAATTAATGAAATTTGTTACTTTTAGTACTCATTTAGTTTAAGAAGAAAAAGAGGAAGAAAAAGAAAGAAGAACTAAAATTATAGATATTAAAAAAAAGAAGAGGAAAACATTAAATAAATAAATAAATAAATAAATAAAAGGGCAAAATCCCAAGAAAAAGAAACAAAAAATAAAGAGAAAATTGAGACGCTAATAGAAGGGGAAAAACACAGAAACGGAAAAGGAAAAATAGTAGAGAAAAAGAAAAGAATGGAAGAAAAGAAAAGGAAAATGTGAAGAAAAATTGTGATTTTCATCCCAAAACATCAAGGTAATTATTCTCGTCCATTCTATTAAATTTTCATGAGCTTATGAATAGATTTTAGGGTAGAAATGTGTAAAAATTATGTTAAATTAAGAAAATACAACCCTAGGATTTTTAAAATAAAATCTTCATATGACGATCCGTTTTAATTGAAATTTAACATATGAGTTTATTTTTATTATGGGTAAACATAATTTGGAAGAAAAATTTCATATTCGAATTCGAGGGCTCGGGCCAACTTTTTTATCTGATTTATGAGCCAAGAATAAATATAGCAATATGGGTGTCATTGGATTCGTATTATTATGTATATTATGTATTTGAATAAATTTTGACCATCTAGAAGCAATATGAAAGGCTCAATATTAGGATTGTTATTCGATTAATTGAGGCAAGTGGACTTTCAAAACTTTGTAATTCTCATAGAATTCTCAAATTTTCCTCTCATCTATGTGAGAATTCATGAAATATTCTTAATATTATAAAAATGAGATGATTAAATATGAATATGAATTGGTATGGTGTTGTAACACTTGAATTGAAAATGTGGTTAAGTGATGAGAATTCTTATTGTAATACATTGTTGTGGTTGGTGATTATGAGCGGATTTGTTTATGACTTCATCTCATGTTCATTCATCCTAAATCACACATTTGCATTGATTCAGGATATTGATATGAGTGAAATAGTAAAAATTGGGGTCGAGGTCTTTATTGGTCGAGATGAGATGCCGAGGTCATTGCCGGTGATATTATGATATTGAGATCTTCGCTAGTAATATTGTGATACTGAGGTCATTTTCGGCGATTTTGTGATACTAAGATCTTTGCAAGTTATTGTAACACCCAATAAAATTATAAAAATACCCCTAGGAGAGAGAAGTGCACATAAGACATCTTGTAATGCTTGTATGGAAAATCCGAGGCCAAATTTGTGATCAACATGGAAAATTGAGTGGGAAAATGGTCTAGGTTGATTTTTTAGAGCGATCGAGTCAAAAGATAATTTTTCGACCCAAAAACGAAAAACAGTGAAGATGCGCGACAGAGGCACATCGCGCCTCTGTAGCGGAGTCAGACTTATGTTTTCCCAAAATTTTTCGACGGGATTGAGAAAACTCATTCAAAAACTTTTTTTGAAAATGCATAGTACCCGAAACCCCCATTCTAAGTCCAATTCTAATAATTTAACAATGCTAGGGCTTGAGGAAAGAGGAGGAGAGCTTGAGGTTGAGCGATTCAAGAGGAGATCCTTGACGTGATTAATTTTAAACTTACTCCAAAGCATGTAAGGCTAAACTAAAAATATGGGATTGTTCTCTCGTGTTCCACATAGATGGTCATAGATGAGTTGATGATTTGCAGAGTCCACATACATGAATCCTTGGTGGATTTTCTTGAAAGCTACTTAAATTCAGATATTTTCTTATATTGATGAGCCTCATAAACTTGTTTTCTTGAATCGAACATCTTCATAAAAAGTTGCATAATCGTACATGAATATTTTTTATAGCATGCATAATGAACTTTAGAATTGAGTCTAGAGCCTTGAGTCATGATTGTCGATTGTGATTGTGATTGTGATGAGAGAGAATGATGATAAGTTGATAGAATTTGTAGCCCTATGAGTCCTTATAAATGAACTCCATCGATGTGTCTATTCGATTGTTCCTTAATTATTTTTTTAAATCTTGACTCATTGATGAGCTTGATTGATGAGAGGGCTAAAGTCTCCACGAGATATTGATTGGTAAGAGGGCTAAAGTCCCTACGATGTGTTGATTGATGAGAGGGTTAAAACCTCTATGAGATTGATTGATGATAGGGTCAAAGTCCCTATGAGTTGATTGGATGGATGGTTTTATGAGCATTGAGTCATGGGAGGAGTATCGAACATTGAAAAAGTGAGAGTTAGTCCGAGTTGAACTCATCAAACTACATTGTCAAACGTCGGTGAGGCTTAGAAACATCACATATCTTATGGTTCCCTCTTGATTAGATGTCCCTGAAAGCAATAGCCGACTTATTGACGGCTGACTGCATATTGGGTGAGCCAATATGGTTTCGATTCGTTCCCTACCTGGCAAGTTTGGAATAGCTATGGCAACGTCGACGTGATTTTTATACATTCACTGGCTCATAAGTGATTGTTCTCAAATAAGAGAAACTTTCATAAATTTCCTACCTTGAGTGCTCTGAGTCGAGATGAGATGAGATGAGATGAGATGGGATACGAGGAGGTGAGCTCCTTTGAGATGAGTTTGATTTAATTGCTGAGGTTGATTGGTTGAGGGGTCACTTGTCTACTCTTAATTCTTGCATAGATAAACATTTGATGATTTTATTTGATGTTGATGATGTTTTTGAGTCGATGTTGTTTCATATTATTCGACTCATTTCTGTTTTACTTAGCCATTTTACATACCAATACATTCCACGTACTGATGTCCCCTTTGGACTGCATCATTTTATGATGTAGAGGTAGGTACTAAAGATCCTCAATAGGCGCCCCATTGAAGATCCGAGATTCTTAGCTGATTGGTGAGCCTCCCATACTCCGGAGGATCCATTATCATTATTTCATCTTGCTTTAGAGTAAGATTTGACTATTCTTATATTTTGGTTTGGGTAGCCATGGGTCTGTCATCGGCACCACTTGATTAGTGATAGAGGCTTCATAGACGATGGTTGAACTTTGATGTTGAGATTGTGAGCTAGTTCTTTCTACTTGCCCTTATTATTGGAATTTAGTATTTGAGATATTAGATGAGATGAGCCCATTGACTTGCTTTTACTTCCGCTGATCAGTAGAATTGTTCAATTGAATAGGTGTGATGAGGCCAAGTAGTTCGCTTGGGGACTAGCAATAGCCTCTAGGTGCCGACCGGGGCGTGACAAACTTGGTATCGGAGCACAGAGTTCAAGTGTCTTAGGGAGTCTATAAATCCGTGTCTAGTAGAGTCTTGTTTATGAGTGTGTTGTCGACCACATTTCATAAGCAGGAGCTATAGGACATTAGGAATTGTTACACCTTTTTCTTATTTCAATTTATGCGATAGAATTAAGCTCTATGAAAGATCCATCGTAATTTGTACTTTACGTGTTTGTGTAACAAGTTGACGAGGAAAGACAACATAACAAGGAAGAGTTCAAACGTAAGAAAGCTAAAACATCCAGCCATGAGGTCGAATGGAAAGGGAATGGGAACTGATTTCCAGCACCATCATCTGCTAGTGCACATGTGCCTAAAGGCAGGTATGATCAGATATCTCAGAATGTAGGAAATCATGGACCTCAGTCGCAAGCTAGTGCGGGCCAAGGTTCGCAAGGTAAGCCACCGTGTGATAAGTGTGGCAGAATGCACTTGGGGAGATGTCATGATGGGAATGATGTGTGCTATAAATGTGGCCAAACGGGTCATTACCAAAAAGATTGTCCAAATTTTGCTGACCGGGCTCAATCTACTACACTAGCCCCGCCAGTTAGCGAAAACCAGAGGGGCACTACATTAAGTGCAAGTAGAGTAACAAACCATTTGTATGCCATGGGTTGTCGCCAAGATCAGGAGAACACCCTAGATGTTGTGACGGGTATGATTCGAGTCTTTACTTTTGATTGTTATGTTTTGATGGATCCGGGTGCCATATTGTCATTTGTAACTCCTTATGTGGCCAGTAGATTTGGTAGAACCCGTGAGAGTCTTCTTGAACCCTTTGATGTTTCTACTCCAGTGGGTGAGTCTATTCGAGTTGAGAGAATCTATAGAGCTTGTGTAGTGTCCATCCATCACAGGGACACTCTTGTTGATTTTGTTGAGTTGGAGATGGTTGATTTCGATTTGATTCTTGGCATAGATTCGCTTCACGCCTGTTATGCCTCCATTGGTTGTAGATCCCGAACCGTTAAGTTCCAATTTCCGAATGAACCGATTCTTGAGTGGAAGGGTGATTCTATTACACCTAGGGAAAGTTTATCTCATACCTTAGGGTCAAAAAGATGATCTCCAAAGGTTGTATCTATCACCTCGTATGATTTAAATCTGATTATGTTGAGTTTGTTACTCTTAAGTCAGTCCCAGTTGTGAATGAGTTTCCTGAAGTGTTTCCAAATGATCGGCCTGGAGTCCCTCCTGATCGAGAGATTGACTTAGGGATTGATGTTCTTCTCGATACCCAGCCTATTTTGATTCCACTTTATAGGATAGCCCCGATTGAGTTGAAAGAGTTGAAAGAATTGTTGATAGATCTGTTAGAGAAGGACTTTATTAGGTCAAGTGTTTCTCCTTGGGGTGCCCCAGTTCTATTCGTGCAAAAGAAAGATGGGTCCCTTAGAATGTGTATTAACTACAGGCAACTGAATAAGGTCACCATAAAGAATAAGTATCCTCTTCAAATGATAGATGATCTATTTGACCAACTTCAGGGTGCCTCTTGTTTTTCAAAGATAGACCTCAGATTTGGCTACGATCAATTGAAAGTGAGGGGATGTGATATTCCAAAGACATCCTTTAGGACTAGATATGTCCATTTTGAGTTCTTGGTCATGTCCTTTGGGTTGACGAATGCACCTGTGGCCTTTATGGACTTGATGAACAGAGTATTCAAATAGTATCTTGATATGTTTGTGATTGTATTCATCAATGACATTTTCGTATATTTGAGAGATGAGAATGATCATTCTAATCACCTCAGAGTTGTCTTCTAAACACTTAAGGACTATGAGTTGTATGCGAAATTCTCGAAGCGTGAATTCTGGCATAAGTTAGTGGCTTTTCTAGACCACATGGTTTTTGGTGATGGTATTCAAGACAGAATCATGGCTGAAGCCCATAGCACTAGATATTCCATTCATGCGGGCTCTACCAAGATGTCCACGACTTGAGAGAAGTATATTGGTGGAGTGGAATGAAGAGGAATATTGTTGCATTCGTTTTAAAGTGCCCGAATTGCCAGCAAGTGAAAGTTGAGCATCAAAGGTCATGTGGATTGACTCATAACTTTGAGATTCCTAAATGGAAGTGAGAGATGATAAATTTGGACTTCATTACTGGTTTACCAAGGTCACGAAAGCAACATGATTTGATATGGTTCATTGTAGATAGGATGACTAAATCGACTCACTTCTTAGTGGTTAGGACAACCAACACTGCAGAGGAGTATGCTAAGTTGTACATCTAGGATATTGTAAGGTTGCATGGAGTCCCCTTGTCTATTATCTCGGATAGAGGAGGTCAATTCACCTCCTAATTTTGGAAATCGTTCCAGAAAGGATTGAGTACTAAAGTGAACCTGAGTACAACCTTTCATCCACAGACAAATTGTTCAGGTAGAGCGCACAATTCAAACATTTGAGGATATGTTGAGAGCCTATGTTCTTGATTTTAAAGGAAATTGGGATGATCACCTACCATTGTTTGAATTTGCATATAACAATATTTATCATGGAAGCATTCAAGTGGCTCGCTATGAAGCCTTGTATGGAAGGTGATGTAGATCACCGATTGGGTGGTTTGAGGTTGGAGAAGTGGAATTGATTTGGCCTGATCTTTCCACCAATCGATGGAAGGTTAAGGCCATTAGAAAGAGATTGAAGACTGCCCAAAGTCGCTAGAAATCTTATATCGACGTGAGGAGACGAGACTTAGAGTTTTATGTAAATGATTGGGTGTATTTGAAAGTGTCACCTATGCAGGGTGTCATAAGATTTGGGAAGAAGGGAAAGTTGAGTCCACGCTATGTTGGACCGTATTAGATTGTAAAGATAATTGTGAAGGTTGTTTATGAGTTAGAGTTGCCTTCTACGTCAGAAGGAGTCCATCTGGTATTCCTTATGTCGATGTTAAAGAAATGCTTGGTAGATCTTGCCTTGGTGATCCCTGTTGATAGCATTGGAGTGAATGATAGCCTGTCTTACGAAGAGGTCCCGGTCCAAATCCTTGATCGTCAGATTCGTAAGTTGAGGAACAAAGAGATAGCCTCAGTCAAAGTCCTGTGGAGAAATCAATTCATTGAGAAAGCCACATAGTAAGCTGTGGAAGAGATGAAGGTCAAATATCCGCACCTACTCATAGATGACGATAGTGTTGAAGCTAAATTCCCTACCCTTCACTAAAATGTTCGATCTATTCTTGATGTGACTTTCTATTCTTAAGTCTGAGTAGTATTGATAGAGTTTGAGGAAGAGTCGAGAGTTTGATTGATTGAGTTGAGTATTGAGATGAGTCTTGAGTCTATTCGTACCTTGATATACACCGTTACTCATCATTCAAGGATGAATGATCCCAGGGGCCAAATGATGTAACGCCTAGTAAAATTACAAAAATACCCTAGGAGAGAGAAGTGCGCATAACGCATCTTCCAATGCTCGTATGGCAAATCTGAGGCCGGATTTGTTATCAGCATGAAAAATTTAGCGGGAAAATGGTCTCGGTCGATTTTTAGAGCACCCGGATCAAAAGATAATTTTTTGACCCGAAAATGAAAAACAGTGAAGGTACGCGATAGAGGCGCGTGGCGCCTATGTAGCGGATTCACACTTATATGTTTTTCCAATATTTTTCGACGGGATTGAGAAAACTCATTCAGAAATATTTTTTGAAAATGCACAGTACGTGAGTAGTCCGCGTCGTGAACTGTGCTTCTCCGAACTGGAAAAAGAATTTAAATTTTATGAGGGGCATCCCGGTCTATTTCCAACCGCTCCTAAACTCTATACATGATCTAATTAGGTCATTTTGACATAAAAAGGGTCTAAAACCCCATTCTAACTCATATTCCAATAATCTAACAAGGCTAGGGCTTGAGGAAACAGGAGGGGAGTTTGAGGTTTAGCAATTCAAGAGGAGATCCCTGACGTAATTGATTGATAACTTCATCACAGGTATGTAAGGCTAAACTAATAACATGGTATGTTCTGTCGTGTGCCACATAGATGATCATAGATGAGTTGACGATTGGAGAGTCTACATATATGAATCCTTGAGAGTTTTTCCTGAAAATATACTTAAATTCAGATACTTTCTTATGTTGATGATCATCATAAACTTGTTTTCTTGAATTGAACATTTTCATGAAGAGTTGCATAATCCTACTTGATTAATTTTGAAAGCATGCATAATGAACTTAAGAATTGCGTCTAGAGCCTTGAGTCGAGATTGTCGATTGTGATTGTGATTGTGATGAGAGAAAGATAATGAGTTGATAGAATTTGATATCCCTATGAGTCCCTATAAATGAACTCCACCGATGTGTCTATTTAATTGTTCCCTAATGATTGTTCTAAATCTTGAGTCATTTGATGAGATTGATTGATGAGAGGGCTAAAGTCCCTATGAGATGTTGATTGATGAGAGGGATAAAGTCCCTTTGAGGTGTTTATTGATGAGAGGGTTAAAACCCCTATGAGATTGATTGAAGATAGGGCCAAAAGCCCTATGAGTTGATTTGATGGATGGTTTTATTAGCATTGAGTCATGGGAGGAGTATCGAGCACCTAAAGAGTGAGATCTAGTCAAAATTGAACTCATCAAACTATGTCGCCAAACGAAGGTAAGGCTTAGAATCATCACATATATTATGGTTCCCTCTTGATTAGAAGTCCCTGAAAGCAATAACGGACTTATTGATTACTGACTCTATATTAGGTGAGCCAACATGGTTTCGATTTGTTCCCTACCTTGCAAGTTTGGAACAGTTGTGGAAACATCGGCGTGATTGTTGTACATTCATTAGCTCATAAGTGATTGTTGTTGGATAAGAGAAACTCTCATAAAGTTCCTACCTTGAGTACGCTGAGTCGAGATGAGATGAGATGAGAGGAGGTGAGATCCTTTGAGATGAGTTTGATTTGATTGATGAGGTTGATGGGTCACTTGTCTACTTTTTGTTCTTGCATATAGACATTTGACAATTTGATTTGATATTGATGATGGTTTTAAGTCGCTGTTGTTTCATATTATTCTACATGTTTCCGTTTCTCTCAGCTATTTTACATACCAATATATTCCACGTACTGATGTCCCTTTTGGACTTCATCATTTTATGATGCAGAGGCAGGTACTAGAGATCATCAACATGTACTCCGTTGAAGATCCAAGATTCTCAATTTATTGGTGAATCTCCCATACTCTGGAGGATCCACTTTTATTATTTCATCTTGCTTTGGAGTTAGATTTGACTATTCTTATATTTTGATTTGGGTAGCCATGGTCTTTCATTCGCACCACATGATTAGTGATAAAGGCTTCATAGACGATGGTTGAACGTTGATGTTTTGATTGTGAGCTAGTTCTTTCGCCTAGCCATTATTATTATCTTTATTATTTGAGATATTAGATGAGATGAACCCATTCACTTGCTTTTAATTCTACGGATCTGTAGAGTTGTTGAATTGAATAAATGTGATGAGATCATGTGGTTCTCTTGGGGACTAACAATAGTCTCTAGGTGACGGCCACGTCTTGGGTACCCTCTCGGGGCATGACAATGATATTGTGATGTTGAGGTCATTGCTGTTGTTATTGAGAACCTTGCTAGTGATATCATGATGCCGAGGTCATTATCAGCGATATTGTGATATTGAGATCTTTGTTAGTTATATTGTGATGCTGAGATCTTTGCTAGTGATACTGTGATGCTGAGGTCTTGTTGACATTTATTGCAAAAGCATTGTATCTCATCCTTGCATATTCTTGCGTGGTATGATGGTATTTTTTTCATTTACTGTATTATCCTGTGTGAGTTGTGGCTTGTGATTTTTAATTGTGATATTGTGAAAACTATCCTTATTGTATATTATGTGTTGTTGGGTTGGGCTGATTTTCTCTACAGGTTATAGTTGTGGAGGTCGGTTTGGATGAAAGGAGTTTGTGTATTTTATTGGACTTGCCTTGTTTTGTTAGTTGACTTGCTGGGTACCGTGTGCTTAGTACTCACCCCTCGCTTCTACATTTTTTGTAGATTATGCGCTCGAATCTTTGTAATACTCTCTGTTCTCCTTTCGTTCGAGGCTTTCTCTGGAGATTAGTGAGGTAGTTGTTTGGTATCTCAGCGAGCTTCGTCCTCCTATCTATGATTTTGTTCTTCTTTAGACACAACATCATTTAAGACTTGTATTTTTTTCAAATCTATTGTAACATATTAGACGCTTGTGCACGTGACAATCAGGTTTTGGGGGATTTTAATTAAGTTGACTTATTATCCGCAGTTAAAATTTTTTCACTTTTTATTATCCTTCAGTATTTTATTATTATAATTAAGTTTTAGGTTGACTTTTCTTGGTGGGATAAGACGAGTGCCATCACGTCCATATTTGGGTCATGATAGATGTATCAGAGTCCTAGGTTCATAGGTCTCACATATGTAAAAGCCGAGTGTAGTAGAGTCTCGAGGATCGATATGGAGACATCTATACTTATCTTTGAGAGACTATGTAGACTGTCAGGAAACTTCCTTTTGTTTATTCCTTCTCTATGGTGCGTCTGTGGTTCGGTGTGATTCTTACCAAATTACTCCATTCCTTCTCACTTATAGAGATGATTCATGCTTGGTTCATTACATGAGTATTTAGTGGGTTGTATATGACTTGAATGTTAGATATGGTACTAAAGGGTAAGTGACATACTTATAAGAATTTAAGTGTTCAACTATTAGAAAATATTAAGTAAGGTGATGACTCGATGATACACTCTGAGGATATTTTAGTAATGAAGTCAAACAATGAATTGAATGATTCCAAGAATGTGTTGTTCTTTCGGGTTAGTTACCCAGCTACACAAATAGTATTGATGTGGTATATACTATATCGAAAGTGCTTTGACAATTAAATGTGGAATGTTAAAGGGATAGCTAGATAATAAATTTGGTAAATCTACAAACTTCTATTAATAAAGTCAGCATAATATGTATGGATTGCTTAAATAATGATAAGAATGATGTTGTGCCCATTAAGGTCAGAATCTCTACTATACTTTCATAGATCAAGTGGATATCAAGGAGGGCCTTGATACGACTATCACCACGTTATCGATGCTTACTTGGTTGGAGTTACAGGGTGTGTTACTTTTGTAAGCGACTGAATTTATGAAAAAAATATGAATTACTTAGGTTAGAGCCATGATGGATCAGGTAATATTTTGCAACTATTTGATGGACAGAAGTATGTGGGCTAGTTTGACATAACTTTCTTGATAGATACAATGAGTTCTAGTGGTGGATTTAATGAACTTTCACAATATAGTGTTAGGGGTATATGAAAATGGATATGTTGATTGTCAAGTGTGAATACTAACTACTTAAAGAGTTCTTAGTGTATCACAGGCTCATATAATAAGATTTGATGCAACATTTATATTTGAGAAATCAACTAGTTTGTTACTCTGGATCTTGGATTAAGCATTATTTATAAGGAATATTTTAGTGGTGGATCTTTGGTACAATTAATGTATTGAGTTTGTGAGATGTATTTGGGAATTCTAAATGAGGACTATTACTCCATAATAAGATCCAAGGGAGTGGATCAATATCAAAATAATAAGTGGATAATATCAAAATTATAAGGTTATGAGTAAGAAAGGTCCCAGCGAATATACTTGTGCAAAGCCAATTGAGAATTTTAGTAAGAAAGTGTATATAATACCGAGTTAGTCTTTCAGATTTGACCGATATATAGGTTTAGGTGTCACATTAATGATCAAGTTAACCTTGAGATGATGAAAATGACCAGGACATAATGGTAATAAGAGTTCTGATAGATTATGATCAAGTTGCAATCATATGATAAGGATTTATGATTGAGTGAATTCGGTATGGTAAACACAATTTGCTGTTTTCAAAAGTCACAGTGCTACTATTTGATAAGTAACCATAAGAAAAAATATAGAATTTTTTGAGATATTACTTCAATAGAATTGAAAAGACCTAGAGTCATAAATGAATAAATTAGTGAGATCCCTTCACTATGATGGTAAAGGTCAATGATATATCTTTCGAGAGAGTAGGGAATTGAATTCAAAGCCACGTGATTTCATTTATTTTACTTTGATCATAGTGATAGTGTTACGAATCATTGATCTGGGTTAGATGACTGTTGAATAATATTTGATGAAAAAAAGAATCTACAATGTTTAGCTTGAATATGGTGATAAATTTGTTTTTTGATTTTGAGTATGGTAATTAATAAATTAAAATTTTTATTAAGGATACGGTAAGGTCGATAAGGAGGCGATCAATAATAAAGTAAGATACATGAATTCATAAGGATATCAAGTTATGAGCTAATACTGATATATAAAGCGATTGATGTACAATTTAAAATAAAGATACAAGTTTTCCATTGTTAATGGTAGTTTATTTTGCAAAGATATTTAAGGTAAGATAAGAAATAATGGATAACAATGAGTATTGAACATTTGGAAGAACTTACAGGTGGTTTGGGCCATAAATTTAGTTTTTATTTATAGTTGAAGGACCTAAAGAAGTGCTCTACTTAAAGTTTTAACTTAGAGCATAAGGTAAAATGCCATGGGTTGTTGGTCAGAGAATAAAGGTGATAAGTGAGTTTGTGAAGGAACGAGAATCTGATACATTGAAAAGTTCAGGGTATCTGAAATTTGTGTCTTAAGAAGAATCTAAGAAAGGTGAAGGAATAAGACCTCCCGTATAGACCTTGGTTCGGAATTAAAGATTTTACTAATTTTCTCCTTTGAGCTTTGATATGACCATCCAATATGTACTTGATCA
This sequence comes from Solanum rostratum, assembly GCA_029948455.1. Lineage (NCBI taxonomy): Eukaryota > Viridiplantae > Streptophyta > Magnoliopsida > Solanales > Solanaceae > Solanum > Solanum rostratum. The sequence goes on along the minus strand of CM057053.1, from coordinate 46,081,188 downwards.
ACATAGATTTACTAGAATTTTATTAGTGACTTTTACGAAGATTGAGTTTTGATTCGAGTGACAAATAATGATGTTTGAAATATGCTACATTTTTATATTGGTGTAGATTGTTCAATTATGATAGATAACTTATGGGGGAGCTGCGATATAGACCTATAGCTCTACGATTATTGAGGATATTCAGGGGGTTGAAATTACTCTATTAGTGGGACTACATAGATTATCGTGATGTGTTAAATAGACACTTGATGACTAGAGGTTATGTGCTTATGGTATGCAAAATTATTATGGTGATTGAATCTCTCTATGTTTTGGCATGAGGTATATGATGATTTGGATGGTAGTTGAAATTTTGTATGTGAAAGATTGCATGAAATTGACTTTAGGTATAATTAAATAAATTTACCTCGATGAGAAAAGTACAATCAAATTTAAAATTAACACTATCAACTTTGTGTGTGATTTATATCTATAAAAAATACTTCAATAAAAAAGGAGGAAGCCATAGTTTGAAATATTTGAAGGTGATACTGTATTGCTAGGAAGACTTTGATACTAGTAACAATTTGAGAGAATGGTAAATGACAAGTAAGCTATCATATTCTGTTAGTATTAAAAGCGTTATCTTCAATGCAGTATTGTGAGGAGTATATAGAGTTTGATAATGTAAGTATGTGTACAATTGTATTGGGGACTAGACAAGTTGATTGTAATTTAAAAAAAGGATGGGTCAGATGAATGAAAATGTTTGATAGGGTCACTATGAAAGGAGCATCTTGTATCATTCAACCTTGATTTTGCGCATTCTTATATGGTTACCTACTTCATTATGGGCATACCTGCCAGTTTCCACTCGTGCCTTCACTTTTGTAGATGGATCCTTAGTGGTGGATAGGATGAACCAATCCTGCCTCAAGCTGTCTCACGATACCCTCTACATCTTGACCTGGAGTAGTCCCTTGACCAACTCTAGGTCCGATAGAAGCAAGCCCTATGGCCAATCCAGTAGCAATAACGGAAGCAACAGAAATTAGTGGATTCATGATAAATTCCTCGTACCAAAAAAACAAATGGTTAATGATACAATTAACCAATGAATTATAACTTAATTATTCCCTCACTAGGACTCATCCAGTCGAAGTAACTAAGAACTTCATATTGAAGTAATAAGATTATTGAATCATCGAAACTACTTCGATATATCTTTTTTACTTTTTAGCCACAAAGTCTCTCTTAATAAGATAGGATGTTTATGCAGACTTGATTATTTCAATTATGAGAGATTTAATATTGTTTGATATACGAATGATTCTACAGACACAACTTTTCTTATGTGAATTTATAGAAGAGCTATCATGAATACTTATAGTTGTCCAGTAGCCTTAAGATTCATCTCAACGTTGAGGTTATGTTTTGGCTATGTATGATTGAATGTGAGAATATGAGACTTATTGGGTCTAGCTCTATCACTCTTAAGGGTTTTCCAGTTACTGCTATTGATCTAATACTTTTTTATAATGTTAATAGAGGTTCTATATGTTTTAATATGTCATTCATTAAATGGTTACTTTATTCTTTCCTTCGTTGAGCCAGAAATATTTGATTCTCTTTGATGAGTTAAAGATCACCTGTTATAATCTTTTCTCATGGGAAGATTTGATTGTGAGAATGAAATCTTAACAAGACCCATGATGGTTTTGCATTAGGAGTGTGAGATGGTTAATTTAGATTCCCTTTTATGATCGATATTGAGTTAAAATTTAATTATTGTATGTGAGAAACGATTCGTACTAGTTATTGAGTTATGGTCTAGTGGGCCGTTATTCAGATCAGGTTTATGGGTTAGCCTATGGCTTGGAAATCACTACTGATTTGTAAATCTATCATCAAGGCTTGATTCAAAAGTTCAGTTTTTAACAGTCGATTTTGATGTAATGGTCTTAAAGAGGAGCTTATTTTGAGAGATGAATACTGACTCTGGAAGATCATAACTTAAGATTTTGGTAATCTCCATTATTCTTCTTTCTCCTTCTTTATGTTCGAGGACGAACATGATTTTTAGTGGTGAATAATATAATGACCCGTTAGGTCATTTTAAATATAAATTCTCTCTATTTCATAAAATATTCTTTTCGTAAATTGAAATTGAAAATTTTAGACTATTCAGTATTTACGCTTATTTAGTTGATGGGTAATTTTAGATAATTAATTCAATTGATTGATTAAATTGATAATTTATTTGATATTTTATACTACTTGTTTTTATATTTATTCAAATAAAATTAGTGAAATTTGTTACTTTTAGTACTCTTTTAATTTAAGAAAAAGGGGGGGGGGGGAGAAAGAAGAACTAAAATAATAGGTATTAAAAAAAGAAGAAGAAGAGCAAAACACTAAATAAATAAATAAATAAAAGATAGGGCTAAAAGCCCTAGAAACAGAAACATAAAAGAAAGAGAAAAGTCATACGCTAACAGAAGGAAAAAAATTGCGAAAACAGAAAAGGAAAAACAGTAGAGAAAAAGAAAAGAAGGGAAGAAAAGAAACTAAAAAACGTGGAGAAAAATTATGATTTTCACCCTAAACATCAAGGTAATTATTCTCGTCCTTTTTAAATTTTTATGAGATCGTAAATAAAGTTTTAGAGTACAAACGTGTACAAATTATGTTAAATTAAGAAAATATAGCCTTAAGATTTTTAAAATAAAATCTTAATTTTGGAGTCGAATAACGATCCATTTTAGTTGAAATTTGACATATGAGTTTATTTTTACTATGGGTAAACATAATTTGGAAGAATAATTTCATATTCGAATTCGAGGGCTAACCAAGAATAAATATTGCAAAATGAGTGCCATTGGATTTGTTTTCTTACGTAGATTATGTATTTAAATAATTTTGACCATCCAAAAGCATTATGAAAGGCTCAAGATTCGGAGTGTTATTCGATTAATTGAGGCAAGTGGACTTTCAAAACTTTATAATTCTCGCAAAATTCTCAAATTTTCCTTTCTTCGATGTGTGATTCATGAAATATTCTAAATATTATAAAAAACGGGATGATTAAATATAAATGTGAATTGGTGTGGTGTTGTAACACTTGAATTTAAAATATGGTTAAGTGATGAGAATTCTTATTGAAATATATTATTGTGGTTGATGACTATAAGTGGATTTGTTTATAGACTTCATCTCATGTTAATTCATCCAATGTCACACATATTTGCATTAGTTCTGGATATTGATATGAGTGAGATAGTGAAAATTGGGGCCAAGGTCTTTACCGGTCGAGATATAATGCCGAGGTTATTACCCGTGATATTATAATAGTGAGATTTTTTCTAATAATAGTGTGATGCCGAGGTCATTGCCGGTGATATTGTGATCCTTGATAGTGATATTGTGATGCCGGGATCATCGCCGACGATATTGTGATACTGAGATCCTTGCTAGTGGTATTGTGATGTCGACATCATTGCCAGTAATTATTGCACAAGCATTGCATCTCATCCTAGTGTATTCTTACGTGGCATGATTTTATTCCTGTGATTGAATGTGTTATCACTTGTGAGTTGTGGCTTGTGATTTTGAATCGTGATATTGTGAAAACTATCTTTATCATGTATTATATGTTGTTGAGCTGGGTTTATTTTCTGTGCAGGTTATAGTTGTGGTGGTCGGTTGGGATGAATGGAGTTTGTGTATTCTATTGGACTTACTTTATTTTGTTAGTTGACTTGTTGGGTACCGTGTGTTTGGTACTCACCCACTGCTTCTACATTTTTGTAGGTTATATGCTTGGATACTTGTGATACTCTCTCTTTTTTTTTATCTGAGCCTTTCTGTGGAGGTTAGTGAGGTAGTTATTTATCATCTCAATGAGACTCATCTTCCTATTTATAATCTTGTTCTACTTTAGAGATAACATCATTTGAGACTTGTATTTTTCTTTCAAATCCATTATAACACATTAGGGGCTTGTGCACATGACAACCAGGTTTTAAAGGATTTTAATTAAGCTGACTTAATTTGCGTAGTTAAAATTCTCACTTTGTATTATCCTTCCGCATTTTATTATTATAATAGGGTTTTAGGCTGACTTGTCTTGGTGGGATAAGATAAGTTCCATCACATCTATTTTTAGATCGTGACAAATGCCCTCGGGTTTTGGCAGCTTGATAGGAAGACTACATGCAATGAGATTGTGGGAGCCCCAGAGATAGACTTCATAATCAGTTACTTGTCTGGCAATGATTGTGTATGGAACTGTGGCATATGTTGTTGAGGTTGGGACTTTTTAACACCGATACATGTATGTTAACTACTGTTTAGAGGTTGTGTGGGTTGTGAATACTTCTGCTAAACATTATACAGGAGGGAGGGGTTGTGACTGAGGTATTACTAAGCATTGATGCTTTTCATACATCAATATTAGATTATTTGACTTCTAGTCTGACCACTTTGGCTTCCTAATGCGAATGAGTATGCTATACTTGGTGGGATTTTGAGTAACTTTCACTTAAGTTATGATTATACCCTACTAAGGACTAAACTGTGACCTATACATATGATATGTTTACTGCTTGACTGCTAGAGTGGGTAGTCTAATACGAGAGTTACATAGTATTTGAGGGGCTGGCTGTCAGTTACACCCCTAGCTACACCTTGTCGCCCTACGGTTATGATCTTGTGGTGAGGATTCTATTGATATGCGGCTCTCCAAATTCCTTGGTGACTGGATTGTGAGACAAATGTTATGCTCGGGGGCTTAGTTGGGTAGTCTATTGTTGGATAGGATATTGTTAGGTTATCAGCTGAGCTGCCAGCCACCCTGGAGATTTTTTGTAATTGTTAGCTGGCTAGGATTGTGTTGTCTGGATTCCTAGCTATGCTTGTCAGAGGGGATGTTGATCATTTTTTTGGGGTTGCCTTGGGGGTCAGATTGACTTGTTTCTAGTGTGCGGTTACTGATGTCCTATACCAGTTGGATGGATTGATCCTACAGAGTCGGGAAACCGTTTGGGGTTAAGTTGTAAGGGTTTCTTGCATAGGGAAATAGGAAACAAGGTAAGGCCCGTATATGTAGAATATGGCTACAGTTGGGGATGATCGTGATTGGTTTGGTATCGGCTAGTATGTTCAAGGCACATATACTTAGCTTGTTGCTATCATGTTATGTGTTAGCGGATTGAGTTAATGGGCTGAGGGGTTGATCTTTTGAGGATACCTTATAGATTGTTATACTAATTCTCATTTACATACTGATGGGTTATTATATTTCTGATTAGCTGGGGAGGCCAAAACTGTTGTTTAATGCTAAGCATGCTTATGACTATTGGATTCACTATCTACTATAAGTGCGGGGTTGGGATCCCTATGTTTTTCAGATGGTAGTCGTCAGGTATGTCCTCATTCTTACTTTCGCGGATGAAAGTTCTATTAATGGGGGATATTGCAATGACCCTCCAGGTCATTTCTATGGTTCTGCAAATATTTTGTCATTTGAGAATTTGCATAGTGACCTCGATCTATTTGTCACTTATTGGCACTAATTGTGCGGTCATTGGGTGAATCATGTGACATTTATAGAATTTTTCGAGTTAAACGAGGGATTATAACCATAAAATGAATTTTCAGGTAAAATCCTTGTAAATGGCCTCAGAGCAGAATTCTAACGATTTAATCAGGTCCAGAATGGCCGAATTAGGGTAAGAGCATATTCAGTGCAATTATATCGAGTTTCGCAAATCTAGCCTCTAGATTGGATCAATAGTTGACTTTAGTCAATGTCCTTGGGAAACGTGTCACAAATGGAAATTTTGACAGGTGCGTTGGATCTAAAACATCAAGTTTGGTCTAGGAGGACCTTTCCTTCGGTTCTCAAGGCTTCCGAGTATGTTTTGGTCCCTTCAATAGATTCCAATATTCGGAAATGGGAACTACATTGAAATAAAATGACATCTGATGGGAATTTTAACTACACCGTTGAATCCAAAATTCGTTTCCGATCAGCTTCCCTATATGGATCATGTTTTTTGACTCCGGATGAGACCGGCGCATCGAAATTAAGCTTGAGCAATTGTTGAATGTCAAAGGCGGTGGGTGATGTGGTCCTGCCTTGAGATGCCTCATGGCAGGCGGTCTAAAAAAAAAATAGAAAATCATGTATAAATCTGGAAAGTTACCAGAAAATATATCAAACGCACAAAAATACCTTTGAACAACATTTTCTCCCCCGTTTTTTTAATTCAATTTTGGCTATTCCGATTATGTATGTAGATATGTATATTTTAATTTGAGTCTATAAAAGCTTTGTACAGTTGACTTTTGAGTCCTTGGTGGGTTGCGTTCGCTATACTTATATGTTGTTAGTATCTTTATCATTAGTGATTCAGGGTAGGTGTCGTGGGCATTGGGTTGGCCTGCCTATAGGAGGGATTTGACAGAGGCCATCATGACCTGAGAAGTCGGGTCATGACATCTTCATAGCCATAATATTATTTCAATTTAAGATCTACCGGGTATAAACTAAACTAGTCAATTGTCACTTAGGTAGGATTTATAAATCTTCATGGAAAAAATATAGTGCGTGATAGCTTAAAGCAGTTATGATCTAAGTTTCTTGGAAATTTTGGGATTCAATGATCTATCTTTAAGCTTCGTGCACACCAAGTTAGAAATTAAATCAACTATATGGAGTAAGTACAAATGGCGTAGGCAGAACTGCTAACATTGTGTTGTAGGGGATGCAAAATTGTTGAAAGGAAGACATGAGACCCCCACGAAATGGTTATCCCCTAATACATCAAGCTACTAAATATTTTAAATCCCAAAAGTCAGCTATATTATAATATCTATATTCGGTTTCTGTAAAAGAAATATCTCAATGACTTCAAAATGATCATACCCAATGAGTCATCTTTGCAATGGCATCAAGAGAAGTAGCTTAAATTCACTCCATCATAATAAAAAGGCACAAATTCATGGGACAGTTTATGAACAAGACAAGGCCTACAAAACTAGAAAAGAAGTGACAACCAAAAGGGTTAGGCACTAAATCGAACAACTGCCCAAACCAACTTTACAGATGATTCAAGACACAACCATGACCAAATCATCACAAGCAGAACATTCAATTTGAACGTCATGGATGATTTTGAATATCTTAAAACTAAATAGGAACATAAAAAGCTTCTATTATAGGGGGATTTGCTCATCATTGCAATAGTACAAGCTAAAAGACTACAAGAAAAACGAGCCAGGATCATATTCATTAGAAAACTCAAGTTGTTGCACCCAAAAACAACATGTTACAGCAATCGATCATGAGAAAACTTCAGTAGACCCCATATTCACAATAGCCAACGTGTAAATTGCACAAGGTCTAAACCATAACCTACTTTGTAAAGGTTATGACAGCTCTGGTGTTTATGTTCAACCACAGAAGGTCCCGAACCAAATTGTCAGAGAAGGGTCAGCTATAGTCCAACACTGAAGTGTAACCGAACAGTGAGAGGATTCGCAAATAGAGCTGTATAGTACTGGAAAAAGTTCTAATCCCTGAATCGGTGATTCCACACTTTGGAACATAAAATTCAGTAAGCATCCAATAAGTTGTCAATGTGACACAGTGCACCTATAACAACAATGGTAGCAATGCTTATTCCAGGACAGTTGTGAATGGATAAAGAGTTCAGATAAGGGCAGTTCCTCGCAATGTCCAACAAAGACTTGTCAGTAATTGTTGGACATAGGAAAAGATCAGGCTTCTCTAACAGATGACACCCATGCGCAATCTAAGATAATCCTTTATCACCAACAGAAGACATATTTAAAAAGGATTGATCTTTGAGAGTAGGGCAACCTCGAATGATCGCCTTGGGGCCAGCATCAGTCACACCACGCTGAAGGTTGTTTCCCTGAATAGATAGCTTAGCTAAACCTCCATAATCTGTTGTTCCAACAACAAATAGCAGAGAGTCTGATATCTGTGGCTTTCTTACCAACAAGGCACCTGGTAAGATATACCTCGCCATCTACACCATTGGGCCCCAAGGCAAATGTATCATCCCTGGGGATGTTGCTTAAAAGGGTAAGCCAGCGCTTGGAAACACAAGCACAAGTACTTCTCTCTTGGCCATCAGGAAGACATTTGAATACCTCAAGAGGCATTCATATGGAAGGATTTAAACGTAAGGCTGCTTCTTCTGCTCAAAAGCGTTAGGGACCCCAGTCCTCTTCAAAGAAGGAAAATATACACCCCTATTTTGCCCATGTGACAACAAAAGAGAGGATTGTTTTGGACTTCCTAGAATTCAGGAGATTAAAAACATTAGATAAAGACCTGAACAGAAAATAAAAAATTTCTTAGGTACATACATGATATACCCAAGACAAATTTTCCCTCAATAAATATGTTCTTCATGGACTAAACATATTCAATACATACAAGTAAATTTAGTTAGTTATAGAGAAATACACAAATGTAGTTTTATTTTCAACCTCTATCTAAAATGATAAAGTTTTCTTCACAATGAATCACAGCTTGACATTGAAAAGAGATCAAAAAACTTAAGAACCCCACAGGTTAAAAGAGAAAGAAAAACAGTAATTAATATTAAATCATGAGCTCTAAGCAGAAATATTAAAGAATCAAGCACAAAAGCAATCCTCTCTACTTACAGATGGGTATATGTGAACCTTCCAAGATCAAAAAACCCCTCGAGCTTGAAACACTACCAAACAAACCTTATTGGTAAGAGTTTAATACCCCAAATTATGATCCCCTCCTTGTTTTCCCTAACCCTTACCCAAAACCAGGCCCTAAACTCTTTTTGTTTTTGTGAAAAAAACTACTATACACACCTTTTCGTCTTGTCTTTATAGGAAGAAGGGTTAGCTTTGGCCTGTGGTTTTTTTTATTATTTTACCTTTTCCTTTTTATTAGTTTAAAAATATTTTTGTACAAAATAAAGGATAAACTGATTGATAAAAGGTTAGGATTGAGATTATGCTATAATAGAATAGGATAAAGAAGGATTAATTCGAGCTTTGAAATAAAATTTGATTTTTTGCTTTTATCAGTACTAGATTCACTGCATGTGTGTTGCACATGTATGATTATCAAATATATATTATCTCAAACTATTGGATATGCATTAGTGGATTAATGTTGCCTTTGTTTCGAAATAATGTAAATGATTAATTGTAACATATGGTTGGATAATTTTACGGACTTTCCGATATTGTAATTTTCTTTACCCAAATAGTTTTTCTTTGCCGCTTGTATTTTAGGTGATAGGCGATGCGTTTGAATTCTCCATTACTCTTATTTTTAGGTCATTCTTTTGTGCTGGTGTTAGAAGTAACTGATACACTCTTCCACAGGTGTAATAAGAGTGAATTGGTCTTATGTTGAATAGTTGTAAGGTATTAATCAACCCCATCAAATAAACTTTGGGTTGCATCAAAAAGTATAACCCGAGCATGTTATTCTTCACTGCAAACTTTGAGACCTAAGCAGTATCTTGATAAAATGGCTGAATAACTAAGTCTTTACGGTTAATATGATTTTTTGTTATAAAAAATGTATGTTCCCCTCTGTGACAAAGTCTAACCTCGTTTCATATTCCAAATTTTCAATGGTGCAATTTAAACAAGTTGTTGTATCTTTTATGACCTCCACTTTCCTGTGGCACTTCTTGCTGGATGAGTGCCATGGCTCTTATTTATTAAGTATTTTAACAACTTTGGCTTTGAACTTGTATAAATATTCCTAGACATTGTTTAATAAACATATATTCGACATTATCTTGGGTGAAGGCTAATGTAAAATGTGGATCGATAAAGTGCATGTTAGAAGGTACCTGCACATCAACAAGACTGCCATCTAGAAGATTTGGTAACATCACCTTCTACGGCTTTTTTCATTACCTTACTTAATGTGATAATAATATCTATCTTTTTGGCCTTTATGACTTCATGGCTGCATATAGGATTAGATTAGCTAATTGTAGCACATAATTAGGTAAAGGGAGTGGTGTTTTAAATTTGCTAGTTTTACTCGCTAGATCGTGTTTCTACATAGTTGCCCCTAATTAGCATTGCTACACTATGTTGTTAAATTATAGTTCAAGCATAAGTTATTGAAGTGAGGTTAAGCAAATAATGGCACGTTCTGTACAAAGTTAGGTACTATACAACGCGTTAAGGTCTAGTGCTTTTGGAAACATTGGATTGATCAATACACTGCTCACGAGTATAGTTGAGATCCCAAAAATTCCTAGTATGGAAAAAGCATAGTAAAGTGAGGAATCAACAAATAGGAGAGGGTGTGTAATACCTTTTTATATTTGGAGACTTGCATGTCATATAAGGCCACCCAATAGTTAGAATATTTCTTATCTCAAACCCAAACCACGGAACCCTATTCACGACCCATCTATTGGACTATGTTTTGTACAATTCCCTCATCTGGTTACACTTTTTCAACTTTAGAAACTTGGTTTGATCCTCTATTTTATGGTCCATTGTCAATAACTTATAGATCCTTGTACGAGTTGTAGAACCCCTTTGTACATGAACTCCCAAGCATCAAATTTTCACAAAGTGTCTACCCCATCCACGAGGCCTATCTATGACCCATAACTTCAATCATGAATCATAGATAGGCTCTTACGTCCCTGTATTAGAACTCAGTTTTGCACTCTCTTTTTGGATTCTAACCTTTTAAACTACTGGCCCTTATAATCTCCTACCATATAAAGCCTCAAAAGGGGTCCCTTTTATGCTAGAATAATAACTATTATTGTAAGTAAACTCAATCACTAATAGGTAATTATCCCAATTTTCCTTGATATCAAGCACACATGTCACGATCCAAACTAGGGCCTAAGCGTGACACGACAATTAGGATTCCCAATGAAACTCCAGCCAAGCCATATTACCATAGCAAGCATACATAAGGTAAGTAAATCAATGATAGGAAGAAAAATAATAGTCAAATATCAAAATAAAGTCTAGAAATAAAGGTAAAATTTAGGTTAGATTAAATGGACGTACACATTTCGTGTCTAGGCATGCCTCTACTATACTATCATAAATGGGGGCACAAAACAAGCTACTAGCTCACCTAAACAAAAGCAAAGAAATAGTCTCAACGTAAAACAACTAGTATGATGATTGTCTTCCTATACATTATTAAAATATGTAGGCAAAAGTATACATTAGTATATTTGAATGTACTAAGTATATGAGCGATGCAATATATGATATAAAAGCAGTGCCACAATGACCAATGTAGAAAGCATGTTAAGTAGATCATTTAATCATAATAATAAATCATGAGAAAGACCAACATCATTGACAAATCATAATATAATTTTAAGTAGGAAGAACTTATATAATGCATGAATAATCATAAGCCATAGTAAAAATCTTGAAAAAATATGTGTGTGAGTTTGTAAGTTGTAGTAAGACTTTTCATTCATAAGGCGAGTCACAAATTATAGGTTATAAATCATAGGTCATGAGGCAAGGAGAACATATGCAATATGAAACTATGTGAGCCAATCTATTGATACCCGATGTTTACCCATACACCAGAGGAAAGGAGAAAGCTACTTACTAACGTTAACTTCCTAATGCCTACGTGGATACACTAAGTGATTGTCTGAATCGGGTACCCTCCCCTAGTTCTTGGACTTGGGTACTCACCTCCAAGACATCATAATTTGGGTACTTGCCTCTAAGAGGATTTGGGTATTCGCCTCTAATCTCCTTTACCTATGGTGGCACGTAGTTATAGGATATGGGTATTCACCTTTAGTTCGATTTGGTGGTAGAAAATACTCTCAAATATAAAGTCATAAGTTATAAGGTCAAGTCATGTCAGATCATATGGGAGGGAAACATCTAATTCGCAATCCCTTGTTTTCATAAAGTCATAAAATCTTAGGATAACTCCTAAGTTTGTATATAAGTGGGAGATCCTCCACCATAATTCATAATCATAGGTCATAGCATAGGTGATAGATCCTTCACTATCATTCATTCGTTGAGGACTTCCGCAAATTATAATTAAGCATAAATCATTTCATAAGCCTTCACTCCTCATGAGAAACATTACTTTAAAACTTAGTTCATCATTGTGGAAAAGCATGCACGGGGTCCTCAATAGGCCATGATCACAGTTCAACATAGATTAGGTAATCATGTGGGTGTAATCCCAAATCAATTTAAAAATGAGTAATTTAATATAATTCATGCATAGTTATAATAGAAATCATCAATTGAAAGTCATAATAATTGGAACCCACATTGGCAATCACGCACCCTAGAAAGCCTTGTAGAAGATTTTTCTTATAAATCATGAAATTAAATGTAATTCATGCTTAATTGTATCAATAAATCAATAATTAAAACTTAATTCACACAATTAAAAGAGAATTGAACAATACATCTAATGAGATCATGAATCTGAGATAGGATTGTAGAAATACATATAAAAAAATCATCAAATTCCATATAATTTTGATCAATTCATGTGGAATAGATATGCAACATCTCTCAAAAGGCTTTCATATGACCTTATGAATGATGTCTTGAATAATTTATTATTCATATTCTTTTTGGAAATCCAAGACCAAATTCTTAATTAGGAGGCAAATGTTTATGAAAAAATAGTCCTTTTTAATTTTTAGACCAACCGTATTAGAAATAATATTTCGTAAAATTTATAATGTCTTGAAGAGTGTATGATCTCTCTACGTCACAGAGAGGGTTTATTTCAATATGAAAGTGTCCTAAATTAATTTCTGGGTCAAAATAGGGGAAAAGTGAACTTCGTGCAAAAAAGACCTACGCAAGAGCAAGTCTGTGTCGCACCCTTGATTCACCATAGGTCAAAATTTTTCGAACAATTCTAGTTTCAAGTGAGATTGTTAAGAACTTATTTCTAACCAGCCTAAAATGAATTTGGATAGTTTTTATGACCAAAACCTACTCTATAAATAGCCATTGACCTTATTATTCATCGAATCACTCATTACAAGAAATCTTTCTCCAAAACAACTCTGAAAAGCTTTCTTCTTCAACAAGCAAGGATCTCAATTGAAGGTCAACTCAAGTTCTCTACTTTCTCTTCAAATTCTAAGTCTCTTACTAAAGGTATGTGAGTTTTCATTCATAGAATCCTTTCATCTATGGAGTCCCTTCTAAATTCTCCATGTTTACCTAATTTCAACTATGTAAATTATATGGATCTTCTCTACATCTACTGAATTTTTTCAATTATGATGAAGACTACATCTATTGATCAATTATAACACGGATTCATGTCAAATGCATGAAAATGATGATTTTTCCATGAATAATTTCAAATATATTATGATTGGTGATTTTTGAAATTGATGTGGGTTTGTTTACAAATGATTCAATGTGATTTCAATTGCATGATTCCTACACGATTTTCATCTAATTACATTAATTTAGCTCAATAACCCACACATGGCCTTAAATTTCCTATGTTAAAACTATGAACTTATGACTATGATTTTACGTATGCACGTATGACTTTATAATGATGAGGGTGAGTTATGACCCTAATATTTACTCCTAGTTATGATATGTTTTCATGAGGTCATGATACCTATTTTACAAACCATGTAAGTATTATTTTGATAAAGTATGTAACTATGATGATGTCAATAATGCATGGGATATGACTTAGCACCGAGAGGACGTTGGTAGAATTCATTGTTCCATAACTATGTGCCAATGTAGGATGATAATGATGTTATATGCCTATAAGGTGCACTAATGGATATGTATAGCTTTACAATAGACACTCACTATGCTAAATAGAACCTAAAAGGTCAAGATGATGGATTCTCACCATGCTAGGATAGAGCAATAGGGAGAGGGTCGGGTCTACCTAGGCAAAGTAGACTCCTCTTTTGCTTGGTGTAGAGGGAACATCGGGATTCCATGTAATAGTCCCCATGATCTTAATGTCAGTTATGGTATTATTCCTATATATGTATGTCTACTAGGATATGGATGTTTCATGATGCTTATAACCATGATTTTAAAGGTGCATTAGTCATGCATATCTTGTCCTTATTCTATTGTTATGGCTATGCATATTGCTATTATGTATGATGTTCGTTGATGCATTGCATGCTTAGATACATAGTACATTCCAATGTACTTACACATACTCTTGCCTATATGATATCACTATGTAGGGAGGGGCGACGCTTATATTCCTCCCTTTTGTAGCTAGCTTTTGGTATTACTTTTGAAGATAACTCAGTTCTCATGCTTTGGGGACGAGCCCTTATGTTTCTTGCTTATGTTGATCTTTCCAAGACTTTTGCACTTTCTAATTTTTAGGGTGAGCTGGTGAAGCTAAGTTCTAAACCTTACAAAGATCAAGTATGTAGAGGCATGTATTAGACTAAAAATGTTGTAATTCCCTTGAGAAATATTTTACTCTTTTGATGTTATGTTCTACTTGCTTACTCTTATGATTGCTTACTTACCTTATGTATGCTTATGATATGAACAAGAGGCTTGGATGGGGCGCCTTCGAATGTCAAATTGGTTGTGTCATAGCTAGGCCCTACGTTCAGGTCATGACAAACTTAGTATTAGAGCACAAGGTTTGAAATCATCCTAGGGAGTCCTATATGCCATGTCTAGTAGAGTTTTATTCGTAGGTGTGAAGCATGCCACATCCATGAATAAGAGGCTACGAGACATTTGGAAAATCCTCACTTCTTTGTGATCTATGTCGTGTCTTCAAGACTCTTTACCTATAATGCTTATTCTTCGAAATTTCCAGAGAATGGCTCCTCAACGTGCATCGCTTTTAGGGGAGTCAATGCTAATAAGGAGAAAACTCCTCTGGCTCCCCAAGTCACTCAAAACATACAATCCAATTAAGTGAACAATGAAGAGTTTAGGGACGCTTTCACTATGTTGGCCCAAGTTGTTGCTTCTCCAAGGACTCCTACACTGGCTTCTAGGGTGAGACATTTTACTGGAATGAATCCTCTATCCGTTGTTCCAAAGTGGGTGAGGACTCAAAAGAGTTTATTGATCAGGTTTACAAAATTGTGGGGATTATGGTAGTATCTTCCGAGGAGAAGGTAATGTTGGCGGCTTACCAGCTTAAGGGAGTTGCTCAAGTTTGGTTCACACAATGAAAATCTGAGAATAGTAGTGAGGAAGGGCCAATTGATTGGGAGGTCTTTAAGGCTACTTTTCTTGATTGCTTGCTATGAGTATGAGTAAGTATGGCCTCAAATTTACAGTTGTCTAAATATGTTGTTTATCTTGTAGCCGATCCTAGAGCCCATATGAACCAGTTTATTTCAGGTGTGTCTGATTTGGTGATGATGGAATGTAAGACATATATTCTTGTCAAAGAAATGGATATTTCATGGATTATGACTCATGCCAAACAAATCGAGAGTGAGAAGCTTCAAAGGATGAAGACGAAGGAGTCCAAGAGGGCTTGATTTGATAATGGTTTTTCACTTTTCAAAGACCGGTGGTGGCCATTTCCAACAAGGCCAAGGGTCATCTAAGGGTTCTAATCAAGTGTTAAGGGCGCCTGCTCCTAAGGTACAAGGTGATTCTTCTAAGGGTGGTGCTATTCCTCCTAGGTTTCCTAAGTGTGAGAAGAACCATGGAGTTGATTGCTTGAGAGGTACTAATGCTTGTTTTGGATATGGGAAGATAGGGCTCAAGATTTTCGAGTGTCCTAATATTGTTTCCTAAGGGAAGGAAGGGCTTCCTCTAGGTCAAGTGGCTCAAAAAGGGCAAGTGCAACAAGATGCCAAGCTCAAGGAGGTGCACCTATGGAAATCAATTTTGTGCTCTTCATGCTAGGCAAGAAATTGAGGAGTCTTTAGATTTTGTTACAAATATGCTAAGGTTCTTTGATTTTAATGCATATGCTTTACGTGACCCTGATGCAAATATATCTATTGTAACTCCTTTTCTTTCCACAAAGTTTGATATGTCCCCCAGAATTTTGATAGAGCCATATTCAGTCTATATTCCGATTGATGGGTCATTTTTTTCCAAGAAAGCCTATAGAAATTGTTCTATTTTGGTGTTACATAAAGTCTAAATTTCCATGTGATCTAGTTGAACTTGACATGATCGATTTTGTTGTTATTCTTTGTGTGGATTGGTTGCAAGCATAATATGCTTCCATTAATCGTAGAACCTGCAGGGTCAAATTCAAAGTTCCTAATGAGCCCATTCTTGAATGGAAGGGAACCAATTTGATGTTCAAAGATAAATTCATCTCCTATATGAAGGCTAGGAAAATGATTTCTAATGGATGCGTATATCATGTTGTTCGGGTTAGGGATGTGGAGTCCAAAGTTCCTACTCTTGATTCAATTCCTATAGTTAATGAATTCCCCAATGTCTTTCCCAATGAGTTTCATTGTATTCCTTCTAAAAGGTAAATTGACTTTTGCATTGTTCTTCTACACAATACTTAACCCATTTCTATTCCTCCATATCAAATAGCCTCGGAGGAGTTGAAAGAATTGAAGGAACAATTGACGGATTTTCTTGACAAGGAGTTTACAAGGCCTAGTGTGTCTCTATGGGGTGGTCTCGTATTGTTTGTAAGGAACAAGGATGGTTTACTTTGGATGTGTGTGGATTATCATCAATTGAATAAGATGACCATTAAAAACAAGTATCCCATTCTAAGGATTGATGACTTATTTGAAAAATTACAAGGTGCTAGTTATTTTTCTAAAATTGATCTTCGGTACGGGTATCGCCAACTGAGGATGAAGGAGAGTGATATTACCAAGACAACATTTTGGAAAAAGTATGGACATAATTATCTCTTGATTATGTCATTTGAGTTGACAAATGCCCCCGTCATTGATTCGCTCAACCCTACCACTCAAAGGTAGAAGGGGCGGTCATCATCAATATATTACCCAACTTTAGAGGTCAGGGTCGAATCCCATAGGGAACAATGTGTCAGTGAATGAGCAGAGCAAGGACCTATGTCTAATAACTCGATAGGTGAGTACAAAGAAAGTATTCGAACTAAATTGGGGGGAAACCAAACTAACAACTACTCCTACAAACAAATGGGTAAGGTTGATCAAGCAAGGAGCAAAAATAGGGGATATTAATCAAAACTCAATCGATCCATCACACTTAACATGACCCTATGGGTAGGCTAGGTTGCTTGTAATCACCCCGACTAAGGAAATGATGTATCGCAAGATCTAACTATGGCCTCTCACATGGGATGCTCAAAGACATGCCTGGCTTGAACACCAAGAACAAAAACACCCAAGACCTAGCTGTTGAGTCCATTTTGAGGATATCAACTCATAAACCCATGACTATAATGCAACCTTCCCCCTCAACTACACCGCTAGGGAAATAATTGAAGAATTAAGCTAGACTTAAGGACCTACCTCAAATCTAAGCTAAACAAGAAGATATGCAAAAACCCATAAAATCAATTAAAGCAATATGGGAGGATCCCTCTTGATTTTGCAAGTAAATCATCAACTAAGCATGAAAGCAAGAGAAATAATCAACACCCATATACAAATCAATAATCAAGCTTCAATTAAATCTACAAATGTAGAATTCAAGAACAAGGAAAGAAATAGTGAGTGAAAGATAATACAAGTGAAGCCCACACTCTTCAATCCACTCATGAATGTGTAGAAAACTTGCTCAAAATCCTCACCCTAAACTAAAATCTACATTAAGGTGTGTTTTTCTTCCTCAAGAATGTATGTGTGTTCTTGTGTCTATCATGTTATATGAAGAATAAGGGTTAGGAGTGAGTGTATATTGTAATTTTGGGACTAAAAATGGTGAATTTCCAAAATGGTCACGACGCTAGTCACTGCAATATTCAGCGATCACGTTCAGCACTCCATGATCACGGAGGTTATGTCTCCTTAAGCTCCCTCTTCACGCCAGGGACTAGCGTGTTCACACTTCTCTGCATGCTACAAGCCTGTGATCGCGGGACTAAAGTCCGCATTTATGGAGTGTATCTACTGCCGGGCACCATTTTGTGCATTTCAGCTCCTTTTGGCTCCAATTCACCTCCAATCTCCAATTCTCCTTAGCTGAGCTAAATCTATACCATAAGTACCTGTAACATACACCATTAAAAATAAGATTAACAATAAAAAATCATAGGAAAAGAGCAAGAAGTGCAAGTCATGCACTCATCAACTCAAAAGCAACTTTTTCAATTCAAAGCACAATTTCTATGGATGACTAAGTGACAACACAAATCCTCAAGGAGTGACTCAAACTCCTGGCCAAATAACAAGTTCCACTTGACTCAAACTTAGAAAAGCATACATATCACCAATCCATGTCAATTCGCATGTCTTCACAAAAAGAAAGAAAGTCCCCAAAATACACATAAGCATTTACAATGAACAAGGGACAAGGACTCAAACACTCAAACTCAACAAAAGAAAATCTTGTGTACACAAATGCCACACCATAGGCTTGCCTTTATAGTCAATCAACATTGGCTCAATTTTATTTGGTTGGGAATCTCGAAGGGCTTTCTAGGTTTGTAATGTAGGCTAAGGGGTAGGGTTGAATATAATTTGGACAATAGTGACTAACCCTCCTTAAGTGTCACACGACATTCATTTTTTCGCATCACACACCAATGCGCATTTAACCCTTCTTTTCCATTTGGGTGCCCCACTTGCAACTATTTTTCAACACTTCGGAGCATTTTTTTTCACTCAAGCACATTTTCTTCATTTTTATTTCACTTTGAAAGCACTCATTTTTCTTTTCTTTTCATTCATCCATTCATTTTTCTTTTTCCTTTTCTTTTCACAAGCCCACAAGTGGTAGACACCCTTCCTTTCTCTCCTACATCACCTCGAACTTAGGCTTAAAGCCTCAATTATCTCAAACTTGCAAAATTAAAGGAGGGATAAGGGTTCAAAAGAGGGATATCTCTACAAAAAGGTTTAAGGCTTGTAATTAAGGTTGTCAATAGAAAGTATTAGGCTCAAAGGGAACACTAGGGATAAAATCAATGCATTTGGTGGCTATTTAAGGTAAGTGGACTCAATTGAAATCAAAGGATTCCTAAGATCATTTTTCCAACAAAAGTCTATCAAGACCAACATTTCAAGACTAACAAGGCAAGTTCTAGGTGACACAACTATACATAAGGAACAAACAAAAACTGACAACACACATGACATGCAAATTAAACAAGAAGGGACCAATTTAGCTCTCAAGTAAGGTATAAGGGACTCATTTTTCAAGTATATCAATCTAGCAAGTACGAGTCACAAAAAGAATCAAAGTGTTGTCCCAAATTCATCCCAAAACCATTTTCTTTCAAAAAAAAAAATGAAGGGTACATAGTTTTCACAATCCACAATACTTCACTAAATATGCTAGTACCAAACAAGTCATAATCCCCAAGTATAGCTCAAACTAGAGTCAATGTCTACTTAGACTTCACCAAAAAACTAGCTTTCACACACACGCAAACACACCAATCGACGATTTTCCCTTAAGAAAGTCGTCACTCAATCCATCATAGGGAACCGTAGATTATACACACCATTAAAAAGAAAAACAACAAGCTACCAAATCTACTAAAGTGGATAAACCTAAACACAATATATACAAGCTTATGAAGGGCATTCCATAGGTAAAATAACCAATTAAAATTCATTCAAATCATAGGAGCACCCCCAACTACAAAAGTACTGTGAAGATGAGAGGAAGGACTCCTTGAGATGATCACTTGGCACTCTAAGCCGAACCTCCTCACTACAGTTGATTTCCAAGAAATTAACATAGATTTTGGTTGTCATGGTGTGTTTGACTCCAATTAGCTCCTTAACATAGCACATTGAATCCTGGAGCTTTAGTTCTCTTACCTTACCTCTAGCAGGATTTGAGCTCAACGACGTGTGAGTTGTTTAGACCTGTCTTCATCTAGTTAGACCTACTATCAAAACCACATGATAAAATCATCTTATTTATGCTAAAAGTCATGTATTTAGGATAGAGAATCAACTGAATATAGTTTTGATTAAGCAGTGAAATGTTGCTACTTTTGTTTGGTGACCTATTTTATTCTGTGTTCGCGGTCACTATAGTGCGTTTACAAATTTCAGGGCATACCAAGACTTCATGTTTGTGGTAATTTGTCCATGTTCGTGAAAGGCTGAAGGTTTCCCAAAACAGTTAGATTATGATACAGTAGCCGCGTTCGCAGATAACAACATTCGCCAGCATCACATTTTAGATTTTATAGAGGCATTTTGTCAAATACATGATAGACATACATTCTCAGCTTTGTTTTAGCAAACATCATCCATAAATCCACCCTAACAACAGCGAATCACTACCCAAAACAACAAATAATAGGTTAGCATTAAAATCCAATTCCCTTTTCAGCATTGAGGCCCAAAAATCAATATCCAAAACACCTAAAGTGGGACACACAGCAATAGGAAGCTAAACCTCAGAATACAACAACAGATAAGAGCATGAAGGCATTCAACTTCAAGGTTATGAGACGAGAGGTTTAGCAAAGAAACGAACCCATGCCATGGAGCTCCATGCTGCACAAACTAATGACTATGAACTAGAAAGGAGCGGTAGTGGGGTAGTCATACCTTAAAATGAGCGACCAAACAGGATGAAGAAAGGAGGAGTTGAGCTATTCCATGAAGACTTGTGAGATTAAAATTATAAAAGAATTGTTTACCTCACATGTTATTTTTTTCCACGCTCGTGATCTCCTTTTTTTGATTGTCTCAAACAAAGTCATCAATGCCTTGTCTTTTCATTCCGGGCGCTCGTGCAGTGTACCACCTTCACGAAAGTCAAGGGCGATCCCTCCATATCACCAAATCCACATACTCTGTGTTCGTGTAACAAGGTCATTATCGTGGAAGTTGACTGAGTGCCAGCACTGGGTTGATTTTCTGCAACTTTGGGTGATCCCAGGCCCAATTGGGCGGTTCACCCTTGTGCAATGGATGATGCCTGGGCCAAAAGTGCGGTCAAAATGATCCAGTTTCATCCGTTTGCCATTTTTGTTGGTGTTTTCACCCACTTGTTCAACTCCAATCATCCTGGAACTTCAAAACCTGTGTAATGCCACTACCAAAGACTTGAAATTTGTAAAGGTTAGCCAAAAATAAAAAATGAAAATTAAGAAGATACTCTAAAAATTTAAAATACAAGAATTTATTAAGATATGAAAGAAAATTGATTCACTATCCATTTGTCTTTCTACTTTGAGGCAATAAATCTCCTCCCTATTTTGAAGATGATTAGCCATTTGAGCTCATGAGGAGGATAATGAGAGACCACTACCATTTCCACCGGTCTCTCCTCTTTGAGAACTTGAATTGTCTACCCAACTTGTCATCAACTTTCCTCTTAGGTTCCTTGGGTACACTGACACCTTGTGGTCTCCAAATAGGAAACACTCCCAACTTCAAATGAACCAAAGTTTCCATTTAATATCTCCATGGCTTGCTCTTGAAATTTTAGTATAATTTCCTCAATTTGGCTTCTTGGACAATTATTGGGCTTGAAGAAATGCATAGGCCCCATATTTCTTCCATATCAAGATCCTCTCCTTCTAATTGAGACTCCAACTCATAGTTGGCCACATTTGAGTTGGCGGCCTCACTCACTTCATTGCTTAGTCTCAAGTTGACCTCCAAGACATCAATTTCCCATTCAAACTGTTCCAACTCACAACCTCTAGCAACAAGCAAACTCTTGAGATCATCCCATCGTATTGAGTAATTGGTGCCTTTGTGCCACTTCTTTGGCAAGTCTAAGATTCAAGTCAGTGAACCAATCTTGACTCACAACACTCTCATCTCTATTCACTTCCACCATACCATTTTGCTTATCACGAATTGTAATACTCTGAAGGAGATAGAAAAAGGGCTTACATTCCTCATGCAAGCGATCACCACAATTAGCCATACAACAAAAAGAAAGACAAAGAAAACAAAAAGAAGAACTCACTAATAAAATCAAAAAGAGTATACTACAAGTCCTAAATCAACTCAATACGCCTATTGTTCCCCGACAATAACGCCATTTTTAATGTCGCTTAACCCTACCACTCAAAGGTAGATGGGGCGGGTTGTCATCAGCATATTACCCAACTTTAGAGGTTGGGGTCGAATCCCATAGGGAAAAATGTGCCGGAGAATGAGCAGAGCGAGGACCTATAGCTACTAGATTTTGACTCGATAGGAAAGTACTAAACAAGTATTCTAACTAAATTGGGGGGAAACTAAACAAACAACTACTCCTACAAATAAATAGGTAAGAGTTGATCAAGCAAGAGAGAAAGGATAGGGGATATGGACTCAGTCAAAACTCAATCGTTCCATCACACTTAACATCATATTAACCTTGTTGGTAGGCTAGGTTACTTGTAATCACCCCCGCTAAGGAAATGATGTATCGCAAGATCCAAATATGGCCTCTCACGTTGGATGCTCAAAGACACGCCTGGCCTAAACACCAAAAAGAACAACACCCAATACCTTTGTTTTTGAGTCCCTTTTGAGGATCTCAACTTATAAACCCATGAGTATCATGCAATCATCCCCCTCAAATGATGTATCGCAAGATCCAAATATGGCCTCTCACGTTGGATGCTCAAAGACACGCCTTGCCTAAACACCAAAAAGAAAAACACCCAATACCTTTGTTTTTTAGTCCCTTTTAAGGATGTGAACTTATAAACCCATGAGTATCATGGAATCATCCCCCTCAACTACACCTGCTACAATAATAATTGAAAATTTTAGCTAGACTTAAAGACCCACCTTAAATCTAAGCTAAACAAGAATATATGCAAGAACCCATAATTAAATTCAAGCAATTAAAGAAATTTGGGAGAAATCCTCTTGATTTTGCAAGTAAATCATAAACTAAGCATGAAAGCAAGAGAAATAATCAAGACCCACGTATAAATCAATAACTAAGCTTCAATTAAATATACAAATTTCTCATTCAAGAACAAGGAAAGAAAGTGTGAGTGAAAGATAATACAAGTGAGGCTCTCACTCCTCAAGCCACTCAAGAATTTGTAGAAAACTTTCCCTAAATCCTCACCCTACACTAAAATCTACACTAAGGTGTGTTCTTCTTCTTCTTCTTCTTCTTCAAGAATGTATGAATGTCCTTTTGTCTATCGTGTTCTATAAAGAAAAAGGGTTAGGAGTGCATGTATATTGTGATTTTGGGACTAAGACTAGTGAATTCCCAAAATTGTCCCGATGTTGGTCGCTACAACATTTCGTGATTGCGCTCAGCACTTGGCGATCGTGTTGGTTTTATCTTCTTAATTTCAACCTTTGCACCTAGGATAGCACATTCACGCTTCTCTACATGCTAAGACTCCGTGATCGTAGTCCTAAAGGTCACATTCATGAAGTGTATGTGCTGCCAAGCACCATTTTGTGCATCTCATCTTTTTTGGCTCCAATTCAGCTCCAATATCTGATTCTCCTTAGCTGATGCAAATCTTTACCATAAGTAACTGTTACATACACCATTCAATTAGCCTAAAGTTACAATATTAACAAAACAAAATCATAACAAAAGAGCAAGAAAGTAGTGCAAGTCATGCACTCATCAACCATCTTTACGAATTTGATGAATTGGATATTCAAGCCTTATCTAGACATGTTTGTGGTGGTATTTCTTGATAATATATATATATACATATATATATTTAATCTCAGAGTAAAGGGGAACACATGGGTCACTTGAGGATTGTGTTTCAAACCCAAAGCGATAAGCAATTATTTGTCAAATTTAACAAGTGTGAATTTTGGTTGAGAAATGTGGCATTCCTCAACCATATTGTGTCTAGTGATGGTGTTATGTCTGATCTAAAGAAAATGGAGTTGGTGAAGAATTGGTATAGACCATTGTCTCCTTTGGATATTAGGAATTTCTTGGGTTTAGCTGGATATTATAGGAGATTTGTTGAATGATTCTCCTTTATTTCATCGCCTGTGACTAGGTCGACCCAAAAGAAGGTGAAATTTCAATGGCCAGATGAATGTGAGCAGTTTTTAAACATTGAAGAATTGCCTTACTTCAGCCCCTATTTTGACATTACTTGTCATGTTCTGGGCCTAGGGCCTAGGAATGACATGGCGAATGGAAACCTGATAGTCCCCAAACAAGCCTCATAGTATCCATATACACATCATCAGTTAGGAAGCGCATGATTAAGCAATAAACACATAATTATAAGGGACATGTAAGTATGGCTCACGTTATGGGAATGTCATAGGAATTTTCATGGATTCACATAGCAAATAGTACATAAGAACTAAGGGCGGCAGAGTATGACTCACGGTATGGGGATAAAAGGGACTTAGGGCTTTCTACATTTCCACATCTCGTCATGAACATATCATCGTAAAGTTAACAACATAAGATAGTCATTATCATAGTCTTTATAAGATAATAGAATAATACATCACAATCCTCTATATAGAGTTTACATGATGTCCAACAATGCCTCTAGGTCATAGAATCAGACGAGGGCCAAGACATGTCCCGAGGCTCACCCTCAAAGTAAAGATATAAAGCATTATAACATAAGAGGTAGATAGAAAGTGTCTTGTCCTTGGATGATAGGACTCACCCCAAGCAACTTCTTTGTCAATCAAGTTAGTCGTCAAGAGGTGGATGAAGATAGTCTCCGATTCCTACATGGTTAGATCAGACTAGCAAAGGATATGCGTTAGTACTTTTTAATGTACTAAGTATGCGGTCATCCAATGCATATGAACTCATAAAATCTGCAATCAATGTTGGATGAAAAGGGCACATATATAGAAAGAAGTATACAGGAAAGAGTATAATACCAATATGACATAAAATCCATGATGCATGAAATGCCATAATGCTTAACATAGTGGGGATAGGACCTCAACCGACATATAAGACCAAGCGAGCTATTACTTGGAATCCCAATGTTTCCTCTACACTGGAAACCCATACACTAAACTGATGAGAACAACACCCATTTCAGAGAGTGACTTACTTTATGGCAACAACACCCATTTTGGAGAGTTCTTACCATACGGGAACACCACCCATTTCGAAAAGGATTTCCATAACATATCATAATCATCCACAAAGGACATAAACATGAACCTATGTTTGGTACCTTGTTATGGGACATGACGACTGGACCCTTGGGGATAAATTCCCTCATACAAGTCCGCTTGGTGCTAAGTTATCATCCCACAAGAACATATATACATATACATGATTTAAAACGAGAATAAGTCTTTTCGAAATATCATCATGCATACTTAAGCTTAAAATCCAAACATATTTCATAATCATGCATACTTGGGCTAAAAAGCCAAATCATACTCCATATCAAACTTTCATGAATAGGAATAGCTCATTCATACTTGTAAATGTTGGTTTAAATACTCATAATTGCTCAAATAGATATATCATAGGCATTTATGTGATTATATTCTTGTCATAACCATACTTGCTTTAAAACATTGTCATAAACATAATTGGGTCTTAAGCCACTTCATAAACTTCATGAAAATCAACATTCATACTTGCATGTGCCATGAATGAATAAGAGAGTAGCATGGCTACTAAGAGTACATATTTAAATCATCATAATATAGTGAAATCACAGTAAATTCATGAAGAAATCATCAATTAAAGCATTCATGAAATTACCCATGCCTAGATTCAACATTAAAAGGGACATGTATATTCAAACCTTCATAGTATCAATGTAATTCAACATAATCGGGCTTAGATAACTTTAAAAACATCAATTAAATACAACTCATATCTCAATTTACTCAAATCAATACTAATTTAATGGACCCATATTCAAAGTTAGCTTAAAAATTCATAAATTAAGAAGTAAGAAGTGCTCGGGGTCTTTATTGTTGAAAGGGACAATGAATTAACCCCACATACCTTAAATATCTAAAAGAATTAAGAAGAAATTAATTTGCGAAGAAGTCCCTCCTTGAATTTCCAAGTTTTGTTTTGAGTAAATTAAACCTAATCCTCAAGAAGTCCCTCCTTAAACAAAAGGATTAGGTTTTGGTTTGATGCAACATGGAAAGGTCATTGCCTATGCTTCTAGGCAATTAAAGGTTTATGAGAAGAATTATCCAAACCCATGATCTTGAGTTGTTGGCAATTGTATGTGCATTAAAGGTATGGGGTCACTATCTTTATGGTGTGCGTGTTGATATATTTAATGATCATAAGATCTTGGAATATATGTTTAGCCAAAGTGATTTGAACCTTAGGCAAAGTGTAAAACCCTAGATCTTAAGCTAAGGCCTAAGTCATTTCTCATATGCATATAAGCTCAACTTGATGACTCTTAATGTGTTGGTATAAATTATTAGGTGTTCTAAGGGGATTACATTTGTTTTGGGTCATAGGGAATCTCTTTCATCAAGCTAAGACCAAAGGATTCCAATCAGCTGAGTTTCGGTATGAGTTCATATAAGGGTTAATTTCAAATGGTCATATCTTTAGCAAATAATGAATTAGGTGACACACTACCTACCTAATTGTAGATATTTAAATTTTATTTCCAACACATCAGCATTTTACCTTATTCCATTGTTAGAGTAAAATGTTATGGCCACTTTATTAAGGCTTGCCGAAGTTGTCAGTTTTGGTGATCCACAGAGTATTTCTGTGACGAGCCGATTTTTATTGCCAAATTGACCATAGAAGCGTTAGAATCTATCAAAAAGGGAGACCCAATGGTCCTATTTAGTGTACTGCCAAATGGTTCAGTGATGGGACCCTTGGACAGCCAATTTTCCCCCCTAGACTCATTAAAATGTCTTTTTTTTTGTACCCTGGATAATATATTTACATTCCCAAAAGAGGTTTTCCATCTATATAGCCTAAATACACCTTCCTAAGCCTATTTTCATGTCACAATGACTTTTTTCTTCACTGAATCCAAATTTCTCTCTCAAGGAAGAAGGCCCAAATCCTCCATTGAAGAACAAGTTTCAATTTCTTCCAAGCTTTTCATCAAATCCAAGATGCTCTTCAACTTTCTTCTCTATTTGTCTCTGAGGTAGGTTGGTTCTTTATCCATGGGTTATTCCACCCATGGAGTCCCCAAAACCCTTTTACTAAATGTTTCAAAGGTAAGGTTGATTTTTTATGGGTATTATCTATGACTCCTATTAAGCATGATTTATGTTGAGAATCTTCATCTATTGAATGCAATTGCATGAATTACTTCCAAGGGTTTTCTATTATGAGTTAATTTATGATGTTCAAAGTCATGAATGTTATGATGCCATGAAGAGTTAAGGAGTTGATGATTTAACAATACTAATTTCATGTTCCTACATTTATGCTTGAAAGGATGATATGAATGTTTATGATGGATTGTTTAGGATAATTTAAATTAAGGTATTTTTGAATATTCCCCATCTTAATCTATTATGGGTCTTTGAATCTCATTGTCTATTGCTTAAATTATGTGACATGAGATGATCTTCGTCATGCCCTAACTAGGGTTTCTCAAGATTATTGTTTTTTTTTGTTAAATGGTTCAAGTGATTATGATTTCCCCCAACAATGTATATTACTCTTGAATTTCATGAATTTCTTATATATGTATGAACCCGCCAAGTTTTGGAACTAAGCCCTCATAATGAAGTATCTCATGAATAACAAAAAGGTTTTTACTGTATGTATATAAGTTATGAATATGATGAATGATAAGGTCTATAGAGTTTGTTTTGAAATGTATTGAATTCATATGAAGGCTAAGCTTTATTGTAAATCCCCCTCCATGTTGATATGGTCTACAAGATTATGCAGGTCATGATTATACCCATGTTTGTATGTCCAATGGGACTAGTTTATTTGAAGTCAAGAATGAATGAATGATTGAGGTATGAGTACTCCACCTAGTAGAGCTTATGAGATGATGATAGGTCAAAAGTAGAGCCATAGACAAGATTTAGGAGTTGTCCTTATGATGATGATCTATGTTCAGAAGTCTTCTCGGATGGATTAGTGGAATATATTTTCACCATAGACGATTCTATGACGTAGAACTGAGTGGACCTTGGGATAAATGTGTATACTCCCCATAGATAGGGAAAGGGACCATTAGTAGAATCCTATCATCCCGTAATTGTATGCCACGGTAGGAAATAGGGGTCACCACTAGTAGAGGTCGACTTCTAGACCATCCGATAGTAGAGGTTTGCTTAATAGCTAGCTTTAGTTGATCCACTTAGGCATATTATAAGTTCACCTTGGCAAGTGACTTCCCCCTTCTTTTGATGTACGAAAAAAACACTGGGATTCTATGGTTTAGCTCACATGGTTTATGCCGGTTAAAAGTTTCTCTAACACAAGTTCATGTTCCCCTTATGGTTAAGTTGTCCTTTTATGATTATTATGTTGGTTCCTTCATTTCATGACCAGGAGTGTGTTAAAGTTTGTATAACTCATTGTCTCTAAAATTCATATGGTTTTCTTCACATATGTCATGGTCCCTTGTTATTGGCAATAATATTTCTCATAAAGGTATATGACTTTTTTTCTAAGTATTTATGGGTCCTTCATTATATTATTACTAATATTTCATTTATAGCAAGATGGTTCTTTCTTTGATGTAAAAGCATGTTTTCCCAAAATTTATGGTTATTATACTTATGCATGATAACTCATGTCCCTTATTATGCTAAGCTCAAATGCTTTCTCATGAGATCAATTACTTATACATTCCTTACTTTCTAAATGTACTACCTTATGTTGCATGGCTTGAGAAATGTTTTAAAATGATCATATTTTTCACTAGTTTATGACTTATGTTTTGTACATTGCATACTCACATACTAGCATTTTCATAGTACAAATGCATACTCTATGCCTACATAATTTTACCTTGTAGGAACTGGCGCTCCTCGATATCCTCAACATGGTGAGTCCTCTAGTTGGAGGGCAATATACCACTTATATCTAGGTTTTTTACATTATGATATTGATACTCTTATTACTTCACTTTTGAGGGTGAGCCTGGACATGTCTTGGGCCCTGTCCCATCTATGACATAGAGTAATTATTAGATAATGTGATGAGCTTGACTCTTATGATGTTTATATATCAATGGATATTCTTTTTAGTCCCTATCCCTTATAAGATGTTGATTGATGTTGTTGATGTTGATGGAAAATATGATCTTCCTAAGCCCCTACTTCCCAATAGCTTGAGTCCCATTAATTCTTCCCTCAGACTTTGTTGTGATTAGATGATGGAAATTTCTTTTCTCTTTCTATCCCCATAGCTTGAGTCCAAAGCCCAGAATCCCCTTTGTTTGAATTATTTGATACTTGTAATATGTTTCCGCAACCAAGGATTTGTTTATGTATGCTATGAGGCCTATTTGGGAACTCTTGGGTTCCCATTCACCATGTCGCACCTAGGCCCTAGGCTTGGGTCGTTACATAAAAGAGATAGCTAGAATTGATTAAAGTCTATGATATGAGTATATTGTATCATCCAGGTAAGGCAAATGTTGTGGAGATGCTCTTAGTAGAGTGTCTATGGGATGTGTGGCTCATATGGAGAATGAAAGAAAGGAATTGGTAAAGTATGTACACCGATTGGTCTGATTGGGTGTAAGGTCGAGCAATTCACAATTTGTTAGTCTTTTTGTGTTTAACGGAGCAGAATCATATTGATAGAGATGGTCAAGGCAAAGCAAGATATGGATCCTAATTTGGTGACATTGAAGAAGTTAGTGGGTGAGAAAAAGGTTGAGGTTTTCTCTCAAGGGGGAGATGAGATGCTTCGTTACCAAGGCCGATTGTGTGTCCCAAATGTTTATGGTTTAAAGGAAATGATATTGATTGACGCACATAACCATGGTATTCTATTAACCATGGATCCACCAAAAAGTATAGAGATCTAAGGAAAGTGTATTGGTTGAATAGTATGAAGAAAGATATAGCCAACTTTGTGGGGAATGCCCAAATTTTCAAAAAGTGAAGATGGAACATCAAAGGCCGAGTGGCTTAGTCCAAGATATTGATATCATTATGTGGAAATGGGAGGATGTAAACATGGATTTCATTAAGGGTTTTCCTAAGATTAGAATGATATTTGATTCTATATGGTTGGTTGTCGATAGGATGGAAAAATCAACCCACTTTCCACCGGTTAAGACATTTTATTGGAGGATTATGCCAAGATATGTATTAAGAAATTGGTAAGGATTCATGGTGTGCCTTTGTCAAGATATGTATTAAGAAATTGGTAAGGATTCATGGTGTGCCTTTGTCTATAATTTCAGATCATGTTACTCAATTCACATCACACTTTTGGTGGTCTTTTCAAAGGGAACTTGGTACCAAAGTAAAGTTAAGCACTGCATTTCATCCTCAAATGGATGGGCATGACAAGAGAATAATTCAAACATTAGAAGATATGTTGAAAGCATGTGTACTTGACTTCAAGGTAAATTGGAATGGTCATCTATCGTTGATTAAATTTTCATATAACAATAGCTAGCATTCAAGGATTGTGATGGCACTTTTTGAGGCTTTATATAGGCGAAGATGTAGGTCTCCGATAGGATGGTTTGAAGTTTGGGAGATGTCTTTGACTGGTATGATTTTGTACTTGAGGCTATGTAGAAAGTGAGAATCATAAGAAAGAGGTTGAAAATTCCCAAAGTCATCAAAAGTCATATTCAGATGTTAGAAAGAGGGGTCTTGAATTCAATGTGGATGATTGGGTTTTCTCAATGTGTCTCATATAAAAGGTATAATGCAGTTGGGCAATAAGGGAAAATCAATTCCTAGATTTATAGGATCCGCTAAGGTCTTGTAAATGATTGGTAAGGTGGCTTATAAGCTAGAATTGTCAATGGAATTGTTTATGGTTCATCTGGTGTTCCATGTATCGATGTTGAGAAAATATTTTTGTGATTCAAATGTTATATTACCACAGAATCACATGAATATGATGAGAATTTAACCTATGAAGAAGTTCTGATTGAGATTTTGGACCTACAAGTTAAAAGTTTAAGAAACAAGAAAGTTTCACCAGTCAAGATTTTGTGGAGAAATCAACAAGTTTAAAGTGCAACATGGGATGTGGAGAGGAACATGATGAAATGATATCCACTCCTTCTAATCAAGCCTAAGGTACCTAGCTACTCATGCTTAATATCTTCAAGCTCCAAAGTGACAATATCTCTATGTCACATTACGTGCATGAAGGCTCATGAAAATGATTTCTAAAGATGCTTTAAAGTTTCACTATTGCATTCATGATGAGTTGTTAGTTACGTACTCTATTCTACTCTACTCAAGCTAATCTTGATTCCATTCGAGGACGAATGTTCCTAAGGGGGAGATATTGTAACATCTCTCAAAATCCCTTTATGTGACCTTATGAAAGATCTCTTGCATAACATACTATCCATATTCTTTTCGGCAAATCTAAGGCCAAATTCTCAATCAAAAATCAAAATTGTGTAGGAAAATAGTCCATTTCGATTTTTAGACCAACCATATAAAAAATAGGTTTTCGTAGAATTTTGCATTTTTTAAAGAGTACACGACCTCTCTACATTGTTGAGAGGGAGGGTTCATTTCAGTACAAAAGTGAGCTAAACTTATTCTTGGGCGAAAATAAGAAAATTTGAACTTTGCAAATGACCTACGCGTGAGCAAGTACGCATCGGCCCTTTGTTCACCATATGTCAAAAACTTTCGAACAATTCGAGTTCAAGAGAGATCATTTGGACATATTCCTAACTGACCTAAAATGAATTTGGACAATTTTTATGATCAAAACCTACTCTATAAAAATCCCTTAACTCACAAATTAACCTCATTATTCATCAAATCGCTCATTACAAAAATTCTATCTCTAAAACTTCTCTCAAAAGTTTTCTTCTTAAACAAGCAAGGATCTCCATTGAAGATTAACTCAAGCTCTCTACTTTCTTTTCAAATTCTAAGACTCTTACTAAAGGTAGTAAGTTTTCATCCATAGAATCCTTTCATCTATGGAGTCCCTTCCAAATTCTCCATGTTTACTGTAATGACCCTCAAGTTAGGAGACAAGAAAGTGTAGAAAAAGTTGGTCTGGAAGTGCTCAAGGTCAGCCTATGAAGCCAAGTTCATGGCCCGTGGTCTAGACCATGAGCCATAGATCAACCTTATGGATAGAAGCCTAAAAATTTGCAAACATTTGAAAGTATGAAGTGGTTCACGAATCCTTATACGGCCTGTAGAATAGTTCACGAGTCGTAGAGTATGTCATAGGTGTGAGTTCCAGACATAATGGAAATTAGGAGATTCTGAAAGGAGGACCATGATTAATAGGACGAATCGTAATCCATTCTATGACCCATGGAAAGCCTTCATAGATGAGGTCCAGAAAAGTGAGAATTTAGCTAACTATGGAAGGATTCCACAACCCATAGATTAAAGGATAACACGTTGATAGTGGTTTTGTGGTTAGGGTTCAGTAAATAGTTTTTGAAGATTGAAAATAGAGAACAAGATGACAAGGACAATGGCCCATGGTTCCATACGCGGCCGTAATTGGGGTCTTGTGATTCCTGTCTGCTAGAAGGGTGCTTTTGTCCTTTTTGCAAATCCTAAGCCTAAACTATGTCATTTTTAGGACTCCAAGGGCAATAAATTAGATCCTAAACCCTAAGAATCCTCCATTCCTCTCATTCTCCCACTTCTAAAATTTCATAAGGCAAAAATATTCTCTCTAAGAAGGTAAGAACAAGCTAAGGAGGCTAGGGTTTCATAGAAAATCTTCCAGAACAACAAGTTCCTTCTTCCTAAGCTTCACCCAAGGAATGTGAGTAGATTTGTGGGTCTCAGTTTACCCACAAGGTCCTACATAATGGTTTTTATGTTTTCTTTAAGTTCCATGATACTACCTTGCATGTTAGTGATGATTTCATGATGTTTTACGATACTACATGTTTGCAATGTCACCATGTGATGTTATATTAAGTATATTTCATGTGTTTCATGTTAATGATGATAACGCCAATGATGTGGATTTACATAATCAAGTGTGGGCTGTTTTATATGGTCTGAATAAACATATTGTTTTTCCATGATTATGCATGAACCTCATGAGTTGTGAATGCTTCCACTTATGAACTAGCCCACTAAGTTTTGAGTCAAATTTCATATAATATATGACGAATATTAAGGCACCAAAGAAAGGTTTTAAAGTTATGATATGTCAAACATATAACAATGTTGTCAATGCCTAAGAGATTCTTAACAAGTTTCCCAAGATGAGAGGACAACATTCACTTGGTGGTTCCTTAAGTTTGAGCTACTCTTGAGATTTCTACTTATAATTCCAAGTGTCATAATTTCACTAAGCTTATGTATCAAAGATTTTTGTGGGATGACTTTGCACCAAATGAGGCATCAAGGTAGGGTTCGATAAGGGAACCCTAGAAGCAGTCCTTTGCCGCATTAACTATGTACCACCATAGGAGCCTTTGTACGCTAGGCTAGTGGATCCATGTAAACCAATTATGTTATATGATGATGCATATGAACTAATGGAGTTCCACTCGATAAGTGATCTTCTCGTGCCAACATAGGGTCCTTTCAAATAATGTTTATGATCCATATCTTGGTTACATCATATGTGTTCCATTTATGCACGATTCTTGTTCATATAGAGCACTATTCCTTGTGCATGTTTAAGCTCATGTTTATGTTACCTTTACCATCATATATATTTATGTTTTTACTTATGAATGATGGCATTATAATTTCATGTTTGCATTTTATCTCCCATACTTATTACATTCCAGAAGTACTAATGCATATTCTTTCTTCAAGATTTAGCCATGCAAGGACAGGTGTTCCTCCACCAGCTCGTGGCTAGTTCTCTGATATTTAAGACTAGTGTTTTTTTGGTGAGCCCTCAGTTCAGATTTCTATCACTTTCCGTTCTAGCTATGTATTTGAGACTGATGTATATGTTGGCCTTTAGAGGATTTTACATTCGATGTTATTAGTATTTGGAGTCTTTTCATTTGAGGAAAATCGACCAATACGAATTCTGTCCATCTTTGGTTTTCTTGGTATATGTTTAGACAAAGGTTACATTTTTATGTTGCTTAATATTGTCCCATAGACCCTAGCCCATTTTGTTTTGCAAACGTAAAACCTTTTATGCCTATGAATGCTTGATATGTAAGTTGACTAAGGTGAGGTGCCTTTGGGTGTCTCATTCGTTGTGTGATGACTAGGCTTTAGGTTTGGTCATTACAAAGTGGGTATCAGAGCATGAGATTTTAAAATTTTCCTTGGATGTCCAAACATATCATGTCAAGTAGAGTCTCATTCAAGGTTTTGAAGTGTGTTACCATCTTGAATGAGAGGCTATGAGACATTTAGGGAAGTCTTCCTTTCTTTTTTATTCATATCATGTCTTTAGAGTCGACTAAGGTTCTCCTATAATTAAAGATGATCTATTTGTTATTTCTAGATCATGCTGCCAAGAAGACCTTCATAATAAAGGAACATTCCCGAGCAACAAGCCCCTCTGCTACAACAAGATTATGGGGTGTCTCATGTGAAGTTTAGGGGTGTGTTCACCATGCTAGCCCAATCATTGGTCAATCAATCCAACAGGGAGATATCATTCCTCCTAAAATGCCAACTCCAGCTACAGAGGTCATAGACTTTATGAAGATAAGTCCATTGGAGTTCCACCATTCTAAGATGGAAGAGGTCCCACCAACTTTATAGATGAGACTTACCGAATTGTCGTCATCATGGGTGTTCTATCAGAAGAGAAAGCCAAGTTGGTGGCCTACCAACTAAGGGGGTGGCTAAGATATGGTATGAGCAATGGGTGGATGAGAGGGTCCAAGGAGCGGGTCCAATTAAATGGGAAGAGTTCAAGGGTGCCTTCTTAGACCGATTCTTTTCAATAGAATTGAGGGGGGGCAAAGTGAAAACATTTATCAACCTAAAGCAAGGGTACTTGAGCGTGAGGGAATATGCCCTCAAGTTCACCGAGCTCTCCAAATATGTTCCGTTCATGGTAGCGTATCCAAGAGTACCCCTAAGCAAGTTAATATCCAACATATTCGACTTGGTGTCAAAGGAGTGCAAGATGGCAATGCTTGTGAAGGAGATGGACATCTCCCTATTGATGAACTCCCTAAGCAAATTGAGGAGGAGAAGCTATGAGGGAGAGTAAGGGAGTCCAATAGAGCTTGGGTTGATGGTGGGTGATATTATCACCAAAGGAATGGAGGTCATAAATTTCGAAGTTGCCAAAAGCAAGGTAGACAAGGGTCTACCAACACCCCTTCTCCATACACCACTAAAGATAAAGGGGTATCTCCAAATCCTCAAAGTCCAAATTTCCCAATGTTTGGAAGGCTCCGTAAGGGGGAGTGCTTGGCTAGTTCAAATGCATGCTTCAAGTGAGCGAAGCCCAAACATTGTGCCAAGGACTATAGGTGTGGTGGTGCAAGGACCCAAGGCCAAGGTGGGAAAGTTCAAGGTTCCTCAAGGACCAACCATTTCTATGCTCTTCATGGTCAACAAGAGGTTAAGGAGGCCTCCAATTTTGTTACCGATATATTGAAATTTTATAATTTTGATGTATAGGCATTATTAGACTCGGGACCTAATTTGTCATTAGAAATTATTTTTCTTGCAAATAGATTTCATGCATGTCCTGAAGTTCTTCATGAGTCTTATGAAGTATGTACCCATGTAGGAGACTCCATTATTACATGAAGGGTTTATAGAAATTGTCCTATTTCCATCTTGCATAAAGTTTTCCCTTGTGACTTAGTAGAACACTCCATGGTTGTGTTAGCACCTAATTTTTGACCAAGCTTAAGTTATGTACTTTTTAGCATTTAAAATATTTATTTTTTTAATCTAAATTATATATTTTTATTTTTATCTTATTTAGAATAACTTGAAAACAACAACAAATAGAGTCATATTTTAATGTAAGTTTTGTTTTAAAGAAGAGAAAATTTATAAAAAAATATGTTTTTTTCTTTCAATTTTGATTCTAATAAATAATCCAGTATTGGTAGTATTTTCTTGATTATATCTTAGTTTTAACTAGTTAACTTTTTTATTTATTTTTTAATTGAAAATACTTTTCTAACATTTTTTTTTCTTTCTTTCTTTTCTTTTCAAAACAAAATGAAATAAAAAGGAAAATTAAATAATCCTAAAACTACCCATTAATTCCAACTCCTCCCCACCCATCTAAACTAACCCCACAATACTCCCACACAAAACAAACTACTCCCTCATATTTTTAAAATACACGACACACATACAACACATTTTTTTATTTTTTCTTCTTCTTTCTTTACATTCTACAAAAAGACAAGACATTCATCACACACCACACATTTTATACACATTTAGGAAAAACCTTAGCAAAAATTTGCACAAGAAACATACAAAAAAAAAAACTCTAAAAAAAATTAGAGAAAAACAAAAGTTGAGTTCAAGGTTTGCTTTCGGAATTTCGGTTCGTGGTCCTAGATTATAGTCTTTTCTTCTCGTGACGTAATTTTCACAAAAGGTATCCCCTGAATTTCATCATATGACTTTATTTCACGATTATATAATACTTGATTCAAATGTTACGAAGTTGTTCAAATTCTATGTGTGTTTAACTTTCATGTTATAATATTGAAATATGTTTGAACTAGTTACATTGTTACATTTAAAGTAACATTTGGTATAACATGTGGTTATATGTTGCGTGCTCAAACGTTTATTTCTTTTTAACTTGTTCTTGATTAAAATATAAAAAATCCATGTTCTAAGAGATATAATTAATTGACATTCTAAATGAAGTTTAATTATAACGAATTAAATTTATTTATTTTCCAGAAAATAAAAAGAAACCAAAAATAAAATCTGCAATTTTTTGTATATATATTTCTTTTAAGTGATAAATATTTTTAGAATATTAAATAAATAAAATTTAAGATCTTGTATTTAGGAGCATGATTAGGTGGATAAATAATGATAGGCAAATATTAGGACTCAAACTTTATTAAATAAACTTTCTTTTGAAAACTACAAAGTGATAAAATAATGATTCATGGCAAGGTTGGAAAGCGCTGCTACCAATATACCACGTACTAATGAAATAAGACAGAAATTAAAGAAGGCGGGTAAATGATATTTTTGAAAATTTATATTTATCAAGATAATATATTCAAATTGAGTTAAGCCATAAACTAGTCAATAAAGTGACCGTGCTAGAACCACGGGACTCGAGGGGTGCCTAACACCTTCTCCTCGGTCAACAGATTCCTTACCCGATCTTTGTTTTTGCAGACCAAAAAATAAAGAGTCATTTCCTTTTGATTAAGGATTTAAATTAGGTGACTTGGAACACCAAAACTCAGTTCCAAGTGGCGACTCTGAATAAATAAAATAATCTATTTTTCAAAATGACACTTTAATTGGAGAAACTCTATTTTCAAAACACCACGCGGGGGAAAAATAGGGGTGTGACAGGTGACGACTCTGCTGGGGATAACCAGAATTCGAGCTTATCAATGTTGGCTTGTATATGACTTTGTTATTTGAAATATTGTATTTATTGATTTATATTATGTTTGCCCGCTTATTTATGCATTGATATTGTCTATACTGTGATATAAACTATCTTCTCTCAACGCACCTATCTGAGTCTTCTGAGAGATACATTTTTTCGGAGATGCGGCCAACGCTCCCGAAACTTTATTTGAGATACCATAGATGCGATTACGCTCCTGGGAAGGATTTTAGTTCCAAAAATATTAGGACAGGAAGGTCCAAACAGTGAGGTCAGAAAGCCCTACTATCGGTAAGTTGTTCCTTTCCAACTCAAGTTGTCCACTCGTTTTACAACGGTCTAGATACCAAATACATTTGACATAAAATCTAGTTGAACCAACCTCATACAATGATTATTTCTAATAGAGTACATTTGTTTGCATCATGAGCATTTAAATTAATGGGACCCAGAACTTAGGCCAAGTCCATATGAGACAGATACTTTGTTTCTTGAAACCATCATGTGTATTTTTGTGCTACTCGTCACATTATGAGGAAGGCTATATCAAATGTCGATCGCTTTAAGATGAATTAGTTAAAAAAAGTCATAATTATCTTTTAGATTTTATCAATTATATTACTTCTTCTTTATCAAAATTTAATTTTATTATCCCAAAGCACAAAAAAAAAATTTAATTTTATTATCCCAAAGCACAAAAAAAAAAGAAGAAATTGTTACTGTAGAAAAAATATTATAGTAAAAAAATCATTTACTATTAATTGTTTTTTTTAAAAAAAAAGTTTGTTTCGAAAGGTCAAATTAAGCACACTTGATTCTTATCTCGATAAGATATGTAGACAGCCCTCCTTGGGTTCAATGATCTTTATTGATAAAATTGTAAAAAAAGAAAAGAATATATTTCTTATTAAATGTAAAAAAATACTAATTTTTCTTGTTATTCATAAAAGCAAAAGAAAATATTTATTTCTTATTCAAAAAATAAACACAAATATTTCTTTGATTTGAAAACTACGCTCACCTGATTCTCATCTAAATGAGATACGTAGGCAACCCTCCTCGGTTCGGTGATTCTTCTTCAAACAATAAAGTAAAAGAATAAAAAAAAGAATTCATATTAAAAAAATTATTACTCTTTATTCAGAAAATCAAATTCAAAAAGAGTGATTTTGTTTCTTTATTCATAAAAGCAAAAAAAGAGGTTTTATTTTCATGAACTACGTAATGATCTGATTCATGTTCAACATGATACGTAGGCAACCCTCAAATCTCTAAAGAAAACAAATTCACCTAAAAGCCGGGATGAAACATGAAAGCCGTCTGGAATCCACTATAGAAATAATTTAGGGAGCATAACATACAATATGTTATTGATATCTGCAAAGTTATAAACCCTAACACGTGTTGTTTTGTTAAAGAGAGAAAGCTTTAAGGTGGTTGATTTGTGGTTAAACTGGCATCTCATCCATACAATACAAGGTCAAAGGGAAAAAAGAAGATGACCCGCAAAGACCGAACATAGTCGGATAATGATGATATCCAAAATTCGATAGTTCAACAAGAATCAGTGCCGGTGGAGAATGCAAGGATGCTAAGGCAGCAAATGGCTGAAATGTACCAAGCTTGGATGAGCGGGCAAGCCCCGCCACCTTCAATCCAAGAGTATCTAAATACGACTATGCCGCCCACAACGAGTGATCCACTCTACCCTCCTAGGTTTGGCCCATGTGTTAACACATCCAATGTTGTTGAGACTTTCACTGTGCGCCCTTTGAATACGCCAATGATAAGTAATCCACTTTTCATGCCAGCCGCACAAACCAATACAGTCCCTCAGCCCAAATTGGTCTCAAAATTCAATGATGATCCTTCGTCCAAGGTCGATCCTAGTCAAGGATATGCCCCTGCATGACTATTAAGCTTCCAGATGCCTACTACCAAACTCATCAGTATATTTCCCCTATAGAAGTCGAGAAAACAACCAAGATTGAAGAACATGAAGAAATAGCTAAGAAGATGAGAAGTATGGAACAGAATTTAAAAAACATGCAAGGATTAGGAGGACATAAAAATGTCTCGTTCAGGCACTTGTGTATGTTCCCTGATGTTCACTTGCCTGTTGGGTTTAAACTCCCAAAATTCGACTAGTATAGTAGCCATGGTGACCCCGTGGCTCACTTAAAGAAGTACTCTAATCAACTAACGGGAGCGGGAGGAAGAGAAGAACTCCTTATGGCCTACTTTGGAGAGAGCCTGACGGGGTTGGCCTCAGAATGGTTCATTAATCAAGATATTTCTTGTTGGCATGTTTAGGATGACATGGCTCAGGAATTTGTTCAACAATTTCAGTATAATATTGACATCATCCCAGATCGCAATTCCTTCGCTAACTTGAAAAAGAAATCAACTGAAAGTTTCAGGGAATATGCCATAAAATGGAGAGACCAGACAGCTAGAGTCAAGCCACCAGTGAAAGATCAGGAGTTGATTGATGTTTTTCTCCAAGCCTAAGAACCTGACTACTTTCACTACTTGCTTGCCGCAATGAGAACGCCCTTCGCTGAAGCAATCAAGATTGGAGAAATGGTGGAAAATGGCATAAAGTCGGGAAAAAATGTGAGTCAAGCAGCTATCAAAGCCACCACACAAGCAATACAAAGTGGATCAGGTGGTTTTTGGAACCGAAAGACTCGGTGCATGATGGTTTAGGAT
The DNA here is from genome assembly GCA_029948455.1 of Solanum rostratum. Classification (NCBI taxonomy): domain Eukaryota; kingdom Viridiplantae; phylum Streptophyta; class Magnoliopsida; order Solanales; family Solanaceae; genus Solanum; species Solanum rostratum. Next base: position 46,040,784 of record CM057053.1, on the reverse strand, counting down.
CAAAAGGTACGCAAAAGAGGAAAAACTACCCTCATGTGCAAGTCCAACAAGGACAACCTGTTGTACCTCAACATTATTATCCACCCCAATATGTAGTTTCAACACTCAAGCATATGCCCGACCTCCTCAACACCGACAACGGCGGGCACCTGCCCTAATAGGCTCTCGGCGCCAACAACAGAGCTTCCCCGCATCTTATAATCCACGTCCAAGGGCAGATTATGCAAAGGAACAAGGTCAAAAAGAAACTTTCACCCCAATTGGAGAATCATACACTAGCCTATTGCGGAAATTAATGCAATTAAGACTGGTTGAACCTATCGTTCCTTATCAGGTCAACCCTAATATGAGAGGCTTTGATCCAATAGTTACGTGCGAGTATCACTCTAACGCCTCTGGTCATAGCACCGAAAATTATTGGACCTTAAAGAGGGTCATCGAGAAGCTAATCAATGATAAAGTAATTGTGATACATAATGAGGAAGCGCCGAATGTCACCAACAATCCACTTCCTGCTCACAACAATGAGCATGTCGTTGGAATGATAAGCACTCATATGAAAGGTGAACCAATAGATAGAGAGAGCATTGAAGGTAGGCCCTCAAAGGAAGAGTCAAGCATGGTCTTAGAATTTATACAAAGGGGATCATTGATTGTGAAAGGTGCAAGTTCAACTCCTGAGAGCTTAAGAAAACCAGTATTGTATGTCCCTAGAGCTATAAAAGGAGGAGTACCATTAAATAGGCCAAAACTATATGTTCCCGGAGGATTTTCAAGTGCCTATTTAAGAAAGACAGAGGAGCCAGTTGTAATAAAGTTTGCAAAACAACTCCCAATCACAACCATGAAAAGTGTCCCATAGAACTACAACAAATCTATTGTGACATATAAGGGGAAAGAGATCGCCGAAGAGATTAATGAAGTAGGCAGTATGAATCATTCTAGATGGTGTTATTCTCCAGAGGAACTAAGAAGAGCCAAGCACGCAAAAGAAAGTCAGTTGCCGGTGAAAAAGCCTGTCACTAAAGAAGAGGCCGAGGAGTTTTTGAAAAAGATAAAGGCTCAGGATTATTCTATTATCGATCAGTTAAGAAAAAACCCTACCCAAATCCCCTTGCTATCATTGCTCCTACATTCCAAGGAGCATCGTCAAGTATTGATTAAAATTTTAAATAAGGCGTACATCTCCAAAAATACCACGATAGGTCATGTGGAAAAAATAGCCAGCAGGATATTTGAGGTAAATAGAATCGCATTCACGGATGATGAATTGCCTTTGGAAGGGTCTGGGCACAACAAGGCTCTGCATCTAATTGTGAAATGTGATGAACATTATGTGAAGAGGGTCCTGGTTGATGGGGATCAGGTGTCGACATTTTTCCTCTTTCCACATTACAATGTTTAAAGATTAACACTGATAGAATTCGCACTAACAATGTATGTGTACGAGCATTTGATGGAGCAAAACGAGACACGGTTGGTGAAATTTACTTGATCGTGACAATTCGGCCGGTGGAGTTTGGAATTACTTTTCAAGTAATAGACATGAACACCTCCTACAACTTACTCTTGGGAAGGCCATGGATCCACATGGCCAGAGTTGTACCATCCACTTTGCATCAGATGGTCAAATTTGAACATGACAAACAAGAAATCATTGTCCATGGTGAAGACAACCCCCTGATGTATCGAGACCCTTCCACACCATGCATCGAGGCCAAAAAAGAATATGAATTCCTCAATTATCAGGCCCTCGATATAGTAGCGGTCAATCAGCTTATGGAAGGGAAGCCTATACCAAAACCTTATCTCTCCTCTACTTCATATATGGTGGGAGCACAAATGATGCAGAATGGTTATGAGCCTGGAAAGGGACTGGGATTGTCATTGCAAGGAAGGGTAGATCCTATTAATCCAATGGGCAATCAGGAAACATTGGGGTTGGGTTTCAAACCAACTAAAGTTGACAGAAAATGGGCAAAGGAGCACAAAAAGAAGGCTTGGAGCTTGCCAAGGCCGATCCCTCATATTCTTGAGTCTTTCACTAAATCTCAATGTGGGGAGGGTCCAAACCCATCTGTCCAAAATGATGCGGATGAAATCTGTCAAGGTCTTAAGAAGATGTTTTATGAAGTGAACATGGCTTATATGGAAGAGGGCCCCAGTCATGCAGATGTGCAATTCATCGGCCCCAATGTCCAACTCAACAATTGGGAAGTCACTCCTTTCCCTTCCAGGAAGGAGTTTTGGTAGTTTATTTTATACCTTTTCCTACATTTGGACTATTTTTATGGTTGTAAACTAAATGTTTTAGTTGTTTTTATTCCATGTTAGTCCTTTATCATTTCAATCCAGTTTAATGAAGTTCCAATTTCGCTAGTAAAAACCTATCATGTCACTTCGCTTTTCTGATTTTGTTTTTTATTTTCATTTCAGTTACATTAATACCGACTTTAATAACATGACATGCATGCGGAGTTTATGTCTAGATCCTGAAAAATTGTCTAATCTCGAAACAAAAAATCAAGATCTTGAAGAATATGATGAAGATGGAGCATATGAAGAAATAAAAAAGGGATTGGACCAATTTGAGAATAAACTTAAGCCCAATTTAAACGAAACTGAGGAAGTCAATTTGGGAACTCGAGAGGAAACTCGAGAGACAAAAATAAGTATTCATGTCGAACAAACTACCCGAGATGAACTAATTCAAGTTCTATTTGAATATAGAGATGTCTTTGCTTTGTCCTACAATGACATGCCAGGTTTAAGTGTTGATCTGGTAGTTCGCAAACTTCCCACATATCCTAATTTCTCACCCGTCCAACAAAAGCAAAGAAAGTTCAAGACAGACGTGAGTCATAAATTTAAAGAGGAAATTATAAAACAATTAGATGCAAATATGAGTAGAGTTGTCCAATACACTACATGGTTGGCCAACGTTGTGCCAGTGCCAAAGAAAGATAGGAAAACCAGAGTTTGCGTCGACTTTCACTACCCCCTGGGGGACCTACTGTTATAGGGCCATGCCATTTAATCTTAAAAATGCAGGGGCAACTTATATGGGAGCTATGACAGCTATATTCCATGATATGATGCACAAGGAAGTTGAAGTATATGTCGATGATGTCATCATTAAATCTAGAACACAAGCAGATCATGTACATAACTTAAGAAAATACTTCGAATGATTATGAAAGTACAACCTTGAGCTCAATCCAGCTAAATGCGCATTTGGAGTGTCTTCAGGAAAGCTGCTGGGTTTCATAGTTAGTCGAAGAAGCATTGAGCTGGATCCTGCCAAGATAAAGTCTATTCAAGAATTACCTCCTTCGAGGAATAAGATAGAAGTCATGAGCCTTCTAGGAAGACTGAATTATATTAGTCGTTTCATCACGCAGCTTACCATCACGTGTGAGCCAATCTTCAATTGTTGAAAAAAGACGCCGCTGTCAAATGGACGAGGGAGTGTCAAGAAGCTTTTGACAAGATCAAAGAATATCTAACGCACCCTCCAGTGTTGGTCCCTCCAGAGCCTGGCAGGCCTTTATTCTTATATCTCTTAGTGATGGATAATGCCTTTGGTTGTGTTCTAGGACAACAAGATGCCACAAGCAAAAAGGAGAAAACAATTTATTATTTGAGCAAGAAGTTCACAAAGTATGAGGCGAAATACACTCTCTTAGAAAGGGTATGTTGCGCCTTAACCTAGGTGGCTCCAAAATTAAAGCACTATCTTTTGTCATAAACAACCTATCTCATATCTCGATGGACCCTTTGAAATATATTTTTCAAAAACCTATGCCAACAGGTAAACTGGCAAAGTGGCAGATCTTACTTACGGAGTTTGACATAGTGTACTTTACTTGTACTGCCATGAAAGCACAAGCATTGGCTGACCATCTAGCAGAAAATCCAGTTGATGATGAATACCAGCCATTAGTCACATACTTCCCAGATGAAGAGGTTAACATTGCTGAGGAAGAAGGGCTAGGTGATGGCCAGATATGGAAGTTATATTTCGATGGAGCTGTCAACATCAATGGAGTGGGAATTGGAGCAGTCCTTATTTTACCAACTGGACGCCATTATCCCGCCGCTGCACACCTTCGATTCTTTTGTACCAATAATACAGCAGAATATGAAGCTTGCATTATGGGTTTAAATATGGAAATAAATTTAGATATGCATGAGCTAGTGGTTTTGGGGGACTCCGACTTGCTTGTTCGACAGGCTCAAGGAGAATGGGAAACCCGGGACATTAAGCTCATTCCATACAACTGTTTGGAGAATCTTAGCAAAAGGTTCAAGTCTATCGAGTTCAGATATATCCCCAGGTCCCATAATGAATTAGCTGATGCTTTAGCAACCTTAGCCTCAGTGCTTCTATACCCAAGCAACACTTATATCAATCCCCTAGAAATTCAAATCAAGGATGAGCATGGTTATTGTAATACAATTGAAGCAAAGCCAGATGGGGAACCATGGTATCATGACATCAAACGATTCTTAAATGAGAGAGAATATCCATTGCATGTCAATAGAGATCAAAAGAAGGCTATTCGGCGACTTGCCAGTGGTTCCCTTCTAAGCAGGGAAGTCTTATATAAAAGCACCCCAGACTTGAATTTATTAAGATGTGTTAGTTCTCAAGAAATAGAAATGATCATGACTGAAGTACATTCAGGAGTATGCAGCCCGCACATGAATGGTTATGTCTTAGCAAAGAAGATTATTCAGGCAGGATACTACTGGTTGACCATGGAAAAAGATTACTTCCGTTTTGTTCGAAAGTGTCTTTAATGTCAAATCCGTAGTAACTTGATTCACTTACCCCCTTTAGAGTTACACTTTATGTCTGCTCCTTGGCCTTTTGTTGCTTGGGGCATAGATGTTATTGGGCCAATCGAGCCAAAAGCTTCTAATGGGCATTGATTTATTCTGGTCACCATTGACTACTTCACCAAGTGGGTAGAAGCTGTTACTTTGAAAGCAGTCACCAAGAAAGCAGTGGTGAACTTTATTCTTTCCAATATCATATATCGTTTTGGTATGTTGAAGACCCTTGTCACAGACAATGCGGCAAATCTTAATAGCCACCAAATGAAGGAGGTCTGTGAGCAATTTAAAACTACCCATCACTATTCAACCCCTTATCGACCCAAAGCAAATGGAGCTGTAGAAGTAGCAAATAAGAATATTAAGAGGTTTCTTAGGAAAATGGTCCAAGGATCCAGACAATGGAATGAGAAATTACCTTTTGCTTTTTTGGGATATCGCACGACCACCCGTACATCAATCGGTGCAACTCCTTACTTATTAGTCTATGGAACTGAGGTTGTCATACCTGCAGAAGTTGAAATCCCTTCGCTTCGAATCATTGTTGAAGCAGAAATTAATGATACAGAATGGGTGAAGAAAAGGTTGAAGCAATTAGTATTAATAGATGAAAAACGATTGACGGCAGTCTGTTTCGGACAGTTGTATCAGCAAAGGATGGCTCAAGCCTATAATAAGAAGGTACGCCCCCGAAATTTTGAAGTCGGTCAGCTTGTTGTAAAACGCATCCTTCCCCACCAAAAAGAAGCTAAGGGAAAAATTTTCCCAAATTGCAAGGCCCTTATATCGTTAAACTAGTGTTACCGAATGGAGTTTTGCAATTAACAGATATGGAGGTAAAGGTAGCCGACATAATGGTTAATGCAGACTCGGTCAAAAGATATTATATTTAATACTCTTGGTTCGACACCGGTGTAATTAGCATTCCAAGAAGAGATGACCTCTGTTCGAACACTACCTACCTCTTCGAAATTTTCCCTCTTTGGAACCAAAAGAGAAAAAGAAAAAGAAAAAAAAACAAAAAAAAAGCAAAAAGCAAAAAGCACAAAAAACAAAAAAAAAAGAGAAAAAGAAAGACGCCCCTTTATCGAACTACGTGCGACTTGATTCCTAAAAGGATACGTAGCCAGCCTTATCTTGGGGTTCGGTCCAACCAAAAAATAAATAAAATTATGCTTTGGCGTGTTCAAAGCCGAGGCATACTTTAATGGTTCTAAAATTGTAAATCTTTCTAAAAGCCTTTCTCACATGCTTTAATACGGCCTCTCAATCACTTTTCAAGAAGCTTCAAAGCACGGTGTCACACGTGTGTGATTTTACAAATGTGAGAGTCTTATAGGTGAGAACCCTACGGCATTGTAAGACGACGGTAAGGGAAAATGAAAGAGAGTTCATCTCTAAATTGAAAGGCACAACATTGTTTTATGAGATTTAGACTATTTGGATAGATCGAAATGTATGAGCTGAAATGCATGTCATGATTCCTTAAAATCGGTACGTACGTTCATATAAATCTCCTTGATTCTTTTATTTCTTTCTTTTCCTTATCCCCTCTTCAAGAGATAACCTTCCCTCGTATTGCGTCACCCCATTGTACTTGTGTTGGGTCGTTGCTCTCAAAATCTTGTGTCGAGTCGCTGCTCTCGAAATCTTGTGTCAAGTGTTAAAGGGAAAGTTGCAAAAGTCACTAACAGTTTTTCAGCTGAAGAGCGAGGGGCATACATAAATGGTGAAACACATTTGTGGACTAGGTAAGATAAGTGAAAAGTTCAAAAAAGAAAAGTTTTATGGCAAGTCTCCATAGGGGAAGATCACTAAGGCAAGGGAGTGCTTGTTGAAACAAAAGGATCCACGCAATATGCACAAATCAATATTAGATCGAAGCATTCATGGCACGCATCCGAAAAGATAAGGATTGACTTTAAAGAGCTTTCAAGAAATTTGATCAATCACCAATAAAGTCAATCTTTCAAGCGGAGTGAATTGCATGACAAATCAAACCTCACAGGATCAAGGCCACAAATCAACCACCAATTAGGAAAACTAACAAATCGTTCTTTGATTAAACAGGTACGAGCAAATCCTGTAAATAGTTCTGAGAGACGAGCACCAAAGGTAAGTTCTCAAATCTTCATGTGCGATCCGATATGCGCATAGTAAAATCATTATTAATTCATATAAGAAATTGGTAAAAAGGACCTTTTTTCCTAATCAAAACTGGGGCATTTTTTTTCTTTTTCTAAAATTAAAAAAATAAAAAATAAATAAATTCACCAATAAAAAGTTTCAAAATTTCTTACTTTCAAAACTGGGGCATGTTTTATTTTATCTTATTTTTAAAAATTAAAAAAAAAAGTAAAATAAAATAAAAAAATTTCATTTGTTTAGGAAGCAAACCCTCATAATATTCGCTTAGGGCGCGAACCCTCGTAATATTCGCTTAGGGAGCGAACCTTCATAATATTCGCTTAGGGAGTGAACCCTCATAATATTCGCTTAGGAAGCGAACCCTCATAATATTCGCTTAGGGAGCGAACCCTCATAACATTCGCTTAGGGTACGAACCCTCATAATATTCACTTAGGGACCGGACCCTCATAATATTCTCTTAGGGAGCGGACCCTCATAATATTCGCTTAGGGAGCGGACCCTCATAATATCCGCTTAGGGAGTGAACACTCATAATATTTGCTTAGGGAGCGGACCCTCATAATATTCGCTTAGGAAGCGAACCCTCATAATATTCGCTTAGGTAGCGAACCCTCATAATATTCAGTTAGGGAACGAACCCCCATAATATTCGTTTAGGGAGCGAAACCTTATAATATTCGCTTAGGGAGCGAACCCTCATAATATTCGCTTAGTGTGTGAACCCTCATAATATTCTCTTAGGGAGCGAACCCTCATAATATTCACTTAGGGCACGAACCCTCATAATATTCATTTAGGGCACGAACCCTCATAATATTCGTTCATATTTCATAGGGCATGATAGCCCCCATTTTTATTTTCCATAAAGCATAAAAATCTAATTTCAATCAGTAACAGAGTATTTGTTTTTCCCCTTGTTTTAATGATTTTATTATTTTTGTTTAATATTATGTTCAAGTCAAGCAAAATAACCCACAAAATTTTTCTTAGCACAAACTGGAGCAGAAAAATTTTGTTTTGTTTTTTTCTTTGATTGCAGGCAGGTCCCTTTGCGACCACAAATTTGGACATCAATAACGGAGTAAGATTTGTCCAATTGGAGAAGTGAAGAATGATAGTAAGAGTCGGGTCAGACCCATCTAGTAGCTCAATATTTGAAGATTCAGCTTCCTAACTTCAATTCAGGAAACACTCACGAATAGTGTACTAACTTTCCTTTGGAGAGGCATCGGTAACTCAATTGAGATTTCAAGTTCAAGCCTCAAACTCAAACTTCAAGATTAGATTTTGAGATCAAGGTACCCGCCAGAAGAAGGCGAGGTGATAACTGAAGATGCAAAAGAAGACTTGAAAGAAAAAGAGGGTTGAGACAAATAGAATAGAATAGATCTTTTATTGTTCCCTTTCAATTTTATTATCTTCAATGTAACAATAGGAATCACGGACCAGGACCTCAAAAGGATAAGACTTAACTTTCTAATCCATCCATCCATCCCTTGCTGCACCTATTTGAACTACATGTGATCTGATTCTCTTATAACTCGAGATATGTAGGCTGCCCAAAGCCAAGGCTCAGTCACTCTTGCTTACTCTTTATTTTTTCCTACCTTTTAATAATGGTTAGGCAAAAATTAGGCACTTTCACTTCTTTGCTTGAAAACTCTTCATGTTCTCACGCAAAGAGGGGCATCCTGTTAGCACCTATTTTTTACCAAGCTTAAGTTATGTACTTTTTAGCATTTCAATATTTTTTTTAATCTAAATTATATTTTTTTATTTTTATCTTATTTAGAATAACATGAAAACAACAAAAAATAGAGTCATATTTTAATGTAAGTTTTGTTTTAAAGAAGATAAAATTTATAAACATATATGTTTTTTTCTTTCAATTTTGATTTTAATAAATAATCCAGTATTGCTAGTATTTTCTTGATTAAATTTTAGTTTTAGCTAGTTAACTTTTCTATTTATTTTTTAATTGGAAATAGTTTTCTAACATTTTAATTTTTTCTTTCTTTCTTTTCTTTATAAAACAAAATGAAATAAAAAGGAAAATTAAATAATCCTAAAACTACCCATTAATTCCAAATCCTCCCCCACTCACCTACACTACCCCCACAATACTTCCACGCGAAACCAACTACTCCCTCATATTTTTAAAATACACGACACACACACAACACATTTTTTTTATTATTTTTCTTCTTCTTTCTTTACATTCTACAAAAAGACAAGATATTCTACACACACAAGTTTAAAAAAAATCCTACACCACATACTTTCCTCTTTTCCCACATACACAAATATAGTAGAAAAATACTACATTCTTTTTCACACATCTTATACACATTTAGGAAAAACCTTAGCAAAAATTTGCACAAGAAACATACAAAAAGAAAACTCTAAAAACAATTAGAGAAAAACAAAAGTTGAGTTCAAGGTTTGCGTTCGGGATTTCAGGTTTGTGGTCCTAGATTGTGGTCTTTTCTTCTCGTGAATCAATTTTCACAAAAGGTATCCCCTGAATTTCATCATATGACTTTATTTCACGATTATATAATACTTGATTCAAATGTTACGAAGTTGTTCAAATTCTATGTTTGTTTAACTTTCATGTTATAATATTGATATGTTTGAACTTTTTTATATTGTTACATTTAAAGTAACATTTGGTATAACATGTGGTTATATGTTGCGTGCTCAAACGTTTAATTTTTTTTAACTTGTTCTTGATTAAAATATAAAAAATCCATGTTCTAATATATATAATTAATTGATATTCTAAATGAAGTTTAATTATAATGATTTAAATTTATTTATTTCCAGAAAATAAAATGAAACCAAAAATAAAATCTGCAATTTTTTGTATACATATTTCTTTTAGGGAATAAACATTTTTAGAATATTAAATAAATAAAATTTTAAGATCATGTATTTAGGAGCATGATTAGGTGGATAAATAATAATAGGCAAATATTAGAACTCAAACTTTATTAAATAAACTTTCTTTTGAAAACTACAAAGTGATAAAATAATGATTCGTGGCAAGGTTGGAAAGCGTTGCTACCAATATACCACATACTAATGAAATAAGACAGAAATTAAAGAAGGCGGGTTAATGACATTTTTGAAAATTTATATTTATCAAGATAATATATTCAAATTGAGTTAAGCCATAAACTAGTCAATAAAGCGACCGTGCTAGAACCATGGAACTTGAGGGGTGCCTAACATCTTCCGCTCCGCAGACAAAAAAAAAGAGTCATTTCCTTTTGATTAGGGATTTAAATTAGGTGACTTGGAACACCAAAACTCAGTTCCATGTGGCGACTCTGAATAAATAAAATAATCTCTTTTTCAAAATGCCACTTTAATTGGAGAAACTCTATTTTCAAAACACTACATAGGGGGAAAATAGGGGTGTGACAGGTTGATTTTGATGTAATACTTGGGATGGATTGGCTACATGCTTCCTATGCCTCCATTAATTGTAGGAATCATAGAGTTAAGTTCCAATTCTCAAATGAGGCCATTCTTGAGTGGAGGTTAGGAAATATTCATGTACAAGTCAGTTTGTTTCTTTCTTAAAAGCCTAGAAAAAAGATCTCAAAGGGTTGCTTATGCCATCTAGTTAGAGTCAAAGATGTTACTTCCAAAATTTCTTGTCTTGAGTTGGTCTTCATTGTCAATGAGTTTCTCGGTGTCTTTCCGAATGAGTTATCAGGTGTTCCCCCCAAAAGGGAGATACATTTCAGCGTAGACCTCCTACCCGACACATAACCTATCTCAATCCCTCCATATAGAATGGCTCCTGCGGAGTTATTAGAATTAAAGGAGCAATTAAAGGATTTGTTGGAGAAGGGTTTTATTAGACCTAGTAGGTCTCCATAGGGTACTTCGGTTCTGTTTGTAAGGAAGAAGGAAGAGTCACCCCATGTATGCATAGACTATTGGCAACTCAACAAAATAACTAGTAAGAACAAATCTCCACTCCTAAGAATAGATGACTTGTTTGACCAATTTCAAAGGGCTATACATTTCTCCAAGACTGATCTTAGGTCCATATATCATCAACTAAGGGTGAAGGAGAGTGACATTCCTGAGACAATATCTCAGACTAGGTATGGTCACTTTGAATTTGTAATGATGTTGTTTGGTCTCACTAATGTAATGGCTATATTCATGGACCTTATGAATAGGTTTTTCAATCCCTACCATGACATGTTCGTAGTGGTGTTCATTGATGATATTCTAATCTACTCCTAGAATGAGGGAGAACATATGGAGCACTTAAGGGTGGTATTACAAACCTTGATGGAGCAAGGGTTTTTTCTTTTGTAAAATTTGACAATTGTGAGTTTTGGCTAAGTGAGGTTCCTTTCCTTGGGCATGTGGTATCAAGTGATGGTGTTAAAGGTGATCCTAAGAAGATCAAAGCAGTGAAAAATTGGCCAAGGCCATTGACTCCTACGAACATAAGGAGTTTCTTGGGCCTAGTTGGGTACTATAGAAGGTTTGTGGAAGTTTTCTCCTCCATCTTTTCCCCTCTAACCAAGCTGACTCAAAAGAAGGAAAATTTATATGGACGGATGAGTATAGGAAGAGTTTCCAAACTTTAAAGGATCTGCTAACTTCGGCTCCAATCTTGACTTTCGAAGGGGAATGATGGATTTGTTGTCTATTGTGTTGCTTAAAGGATTAGGTTGGGGTGTGTGTTAATGGTAAGGTGATTATCTATGCCTCAAGGCAATTGAAGGTACATGAGAAGAACTACCCAACTCATAATCTTAAGCTTGCGGCTATAGTGTTTTCTTTAAAAATTTGGCATAATTACTTGTTTGGGGTTTATGTAAATGTCTTCACCAATCACAAGAGCCTTCAACATATGTTCACCCAAAGGGATCTCAACTAAAAGCAACGAAAGTGGTTAGAGCTTTCGAGGACAATGACATGAGTGTGAAGTATCACCCGAGCAAAGCCAATGTGGTAGTCAACACCCTTAGTAGAGTCGCCATGGGTAGTTTGTCTCACGTAGAAGATGATGGGAAAAGGGAGTTCGCCAAAGAATTCCATAGATTTGCTAGGTTGGGAGTAAATTTGAAGGAATCTAGAAGTGGTGGTGTAATGGTGCAACATGGGTTCCAATCTTCTTTGATTGAGGATGTTTAGTCTAAGCAAGACCTCGATCCTACCTTGGTTAAATTGAAGGCCTTAATGAAAGAAGGAACGATAGAAGTTTACTCACAAGGGGGAGATGGTGTTCTCTGATATCAAGGGAGATTGTGTGTTTCAAATGATAATGAGTTGAAGAAGTTGATATTGCAAGAGGCCTACAACTCTTCTTATTCTATTAACTCCAGTTCTACGAAAATGTATAGAGATTTGATGGAGATATATTAGTGGAATGGAATGATGAAGTACATTGCCAAATTTGTGTCCAAGTGATCCAATTACCAACCAGTCAAAGTTCAACATCAAAGGTTGGGTGGCCTAGCTCAAGATATAGATATTCCTACTTAGAAGTGGGAAGAATTCAATATGGACTTTGTAGTGGGGTTTTCAAAGAACATGAAGCACTTTGATTCCATATGGGTGAAAATGGATCAAATGACAAAGTCAGTTCACTTCTTACTAGTTAAAATAACACTTAAAGTCAAAGATTATACTCACTTTTATATCCGAGAATCGATGAGATCGCATGGATCCCATTGTCCATCATATCGGAGCATGGTGTCCAATTCATCCCCTCATTTTTGGAAATCCTTTCAAAAGGAACTTAGTAATAAGGTGAAATTGAGTACCTCTTTCCATCCCCAATCCAACGAGCAAGCTGTGAGGATTGTTCAAACATTGGAAGACATGTTGAGAGCTTGTGCGTTGGAATTCAAGTGAAGTTGGGATGAGCATTTGCCTCTTATTGATATGGTACCATTTGACGCATTGTATGGTAGACGATGCATATCACCTATTGGGTAGTTTGAAGTGGGTAGGATGGAATTTCTAGGACCAAACTTAGTCATGAATACTATGGAAAAAATTAGGCTTATAAAAGAAAAGTTGCAAATGGCTCAATGCCGTTAAAAGCCCTACTCTAATATTAGGAGGAGGAATCTTGATTTCCAAATTGGTGATTGAGTCTATTTGAAAGTATCTCCCATGAAATGTGTGATTCAATTTGGTAAGAAGGGTAAGTTAAAGCCCAAGCATATAGGGCCTTTCAAAGTGGCGAGAAGAGTGGGCAAAGTGATGAGAAGAGTGGGCAAAGTGGCATATGAGTTGGACATACCTAACAAAATGCATTTGATTCATTCAGTTTTTTATAAGTCAATGTTAAGGAAGTTCATAGGTGATACAAACTCCATAGTTCCTTTGGAAGATGTAAAATTGAAGAGAATTTGAATTATAAAGAGGTACCAGTTGCAATTCTTGACCGACAAGTGAAAAATCTAAGGAGCAAGGAAGTTGCATCCTTCAAAGTGCTTTGGAGTAATCATCAAGTTGAGGGTTCCATATGGGAAGTAGAAGCGTACATGATGAAGTGTTACCCGTATATATTCCAGTCTACTCAAGCCTAAGGTATTAAGTTATTCTTGCCTAAAACATCCAATTCCTTGCATTTTAGTTTTGCATGGTGCATACAATCATTTCTATGTTTCTGGGCTGTTTTGAGACATATTTAAGTATGAATTTTGGAAATTTCATGAAACGATATTTAAATTGCATTTTGCATGCATGCTGAGTTGTTAGGTGATGTTTAACTCCTTAGAAACTACCTTTAAGTACATTTGGGGACGAATGTTCCCAAGGGGGAGATGTTGTAACGTCCCTCAAGTTAGGAGCCTAGAAAGTACAGAAAACGTTGGACTAAAAGTGCCGAAGTTTAGTCCACGAAGCCCAGTTCACGACTTGGTGGTCTAGATCATGAGCCATAGATCAAACTCGTGGATAAAATCCTAAGAAAGTTGGGAAACTTTCTAAACATGAAGTGGTTCACGAAGCCTTACGGCTCGAAGAAAGTGTCATAGGTGTGATTTTAAGAAATGAAGGAAATTAATAGTTTCTGAAAGGGGGACCACAACTAACATGATAGATCATAATCCATTCCATGACTCGTGGAAAGCCATCGTAGATGAGGTCCAAGAAAGAGAGAATTTGGCTAAGTGTAGAAGGATTCCACAAGGCTATCCATGAACTATGGATTAAAGGACGACCCATGGATAGTGGTGTCATGGTTGGTGTTTGGTAACCGGTTTCTAAATATTGGAAATGGAGAATAGGACGACAAGGACCACGACTGTGGTTCCATCCATGGTCCATAATCGAGGTCTCATGGTGACAGTCTAGTAGTTTTAACGAAAGGAAATTTCGTTACCAATCCTAAGCCTATACTATGTAATATTTGGGACTCCAAGGGCCTTAAATCAGATCCTAAACCCTAAGGATTCCCCCATTCCTCTCATTATCCCACTTCTAAAATTTCCTAAGGCATAAATATTCTCTCTAAGAAGGCAAAACAAACTAAGGAGGCTAGGGTTTCAAGGGGATTCATCCATAACATCACGTTCCTTCTTCCTAAGCTTCACCCAAGGTATATGAGGCAATTTGTGGGTCTCCTTTCACCCACAAAGTCTTACATAATGTTTTTTACCTTTTCTTTAAGTTCTATGATATTACATTGCATGTTAATGATGATTTCATAATGTTTTACGATACTATATGTTTCCAATGTTATGATATGATGTTATATTAAGTATTTTAGTGTTTTTCAAGTTAATGATGATGACCCCAATGATGTGGGTTTATGTTATGAGGTGTGGTCTGTTTTACATGTTTTATATAAATATATTTTTTCCATGATTATGCATGAACCTCAGGATATGTGAATGTTTTGACTTTTGAACTAGCCCACTAAGTTTTGTATCAATTTGTTCATGGTATATGATAAATATTAGTGAATCAAAGAAAGGTGTTAAAGTTATGATATGCCAATGATATAAGCATGTTGAAATGCCCTAAAAGTTTTTTATGAAGGTCCCAAGATGAAAGGATAATACTCACTTGGTGGTTCCTTAAGTTCTAGATACTTTTGAAATTTCTACTTATGATTCTAAGTGTCATAATTTGATTAAGCTTATGTTTTAATGATTTCCGTGGGATGAATTAGCACCGAATGAGGCATCGAGGTAAGGTTCAGTAAGGGAACCTTAGAAGTAACCCTTTGCCTCATTTACTATGTCCCACCATAGGATCCCTTGTAGGCTAGGCTAGTGGATCCATGTAGGCCAATTATGTTATATGATGATGTATGCAAAATGATGGAGTTTCACCCGAAAAGTGTTCTCCCCACGCCAATGTAAGGGTTTATGTTAGATTCTATGTAGTATCTCACATGGTATTATATGTCAATTATGGTCCTTTCCACAATGTCTATGATTCATGTCTTGGTTCCATTTATGCATGATCTTGTTCGTATTAAGTGTTATTCGTTGTGCATGCTTAAGCTCATGTTTATGTTACCTTTATCATCCTATATATCTATGTTTTTACTTATGAAAGGTGACATTACAATTTCATGTTTGCATATCACATACTTAGTACATTCTAAAAGTACTAATGCATATTTTTCCTACATTATTTAACCATGTAGAGACAGGTGCTCCTCTACCGGCTCGTGGCTAGTTCTCCGACGTTCAAGAGTAGTGTTTTTGTGGTAAGCCCTTAGTTCGGGTCTCTACTATTTTCCATTTTAGCTATGTATTTGAGATTGATGTACATGTCATCCTTTAAAGGCTTTTACATTCTATGTTGTTAATGTTTCGAGTCTTTTCAATTTGATGAAATCTGACTGATATCGGTTCCATCAACCCATAGTTTAGTTGGTATGATGTTTGGACAAAAAATATGTTTTTAATATTTCTTCGTTGTCATAATATTGTCCTATGGACCCTACCCATTTTTATTTCACAAACATACGAGTTATTATGCCTATAAATGCTTGATAGGTAAGATGACTTAGGTGATGTGCCTTTGGGTGTCTCATTTGCAGGGTGACAACTAGATCCTAAGTCGAGTCGTTACATTTACCTAATGTAAATTGTATAGGCCTACTCTAGTTCTACTCAATTTCTTCAATTATGATGAATATAATGTCTATTGATCAATCCTAATGTGGGTTCATGCCAATTATACGAAAATGATGTTTTTTCCATGAATGATTTTAAGTATATGATGATTATGGATTTTTAAAACTAATGTGGGTTTGCTTTACAAATGATTCAATGTGATTTCAATTGCATGATTCCTAAATGATTTTCATCTAATTGTATAATTTTAGCTCAATTGTTCATGAACCCACACATAGCTCTAATTTTCCCATGTTAAAGCTATGAACCTATGACTATGACTTTAAGTATGAAAGTATGATTTTATGATGATGATGATATGATGATGAAGGTGACTTGTGACCCTAATATTTATGAAATGATGATAAGATGGGGAGTATACCCACAATATACGCAAAGCTGTTTAGATGGATTATTCCTATATTATGATATATTTTCATGAGGTCATGATATCTATTTTACAAATTATTAAAGCATGATTTTGATAAAGATGAAATTATCATGGTGATGATATAATGCATGATTATGTGTACTATTGGATATGACTTAGCATCAAAAGGATATTGGTAGATTCCATTGTCCCATAACTACGTGCCACTGTAGGATGATGATGATGTTTATATGCCCATAAGGTGTGCTAATGGATCCATATAGTTTTATAATGACACTTACCATGCTAGAATATAGCCTAAATGGTGGGTTCAAACTAATGGATTCTCACCGTTCTAGGATAGAGCCTATAGGGTGAGGGTTGGGTTTACTTAGGTAAAGTAGACTCCTCTTTTTCTCGGTGTAGAGGGAACATCAGGATTCCATTTAAGTGTACGCACCCTCTTAATGCTGGTTATGATCTTATTCCCACATATATATGTCTACTAGGAAATGGATGTTTTATGATGCTTTCAACCATGATTTTAAAGGTGCATTGAATCGTGCATATCTTTCATGCCACGGGAGGATACCCTAGACGTGGCTAACACCTAGATACTACTGCTAGTCCCCAAGCGAATGACTTGGCCTCATCACATCTATTTAATTCAACAACTCTACGGATCAGCGGAAGTAAAAGTAAGTAAACGGGCCCATCTCATCAAATGTCTCAAATAATATATATATAATAATAGAAGGCTAATAGAAATAACTAGCTCACAATCTCAACATCAAAGTTCGACTATCATCTATGATGCCTCTATCACTAATCAAGTGGTTTCAACGACAGACCCATGGCTACTGAAATCAAAATATAAGGCTAGTCTAGTCTAACTTAAAAGCATGATGAAATAAATATTCGTGGGTCCCTTGGAGTAGGGAAGGCTCACCAATAAGCTGATCATCCTGGATCTTCAATGATGCGCCTGTTGATGATCCCTAATCCCTGTATCTGCATCATAAAGCAATACATCACCAAGTGGCATCAGTACGTGGAATGTACGGTAAGTAAAATAGCTTAATGAAATTGAAACAGGTAGAATAATATGAAACAACATCAACTCAAAAATAGTAAACAATCAACATGTCAAATGTCTATCTAAAGCAAGAATAAGGAGTAGACAAGTGACCCATCAACCTCATTAATCAAATCAGACTCGTCTCAAAGAAACTCATCTCATCAAATCTCATCTCATCTCGACTCAGAGTACTCAACATAGGAACTTTTTGGGAGTTTCTCTTATCCGACAATAATCACTTATGAGCCAGTGAATGTACAATAGTCAAGTTGATGTTGCCATAATCGTTCCAAACTTTACAAGTAGGGAATGAATCGAATCCCAAAGGGAAACACAATCAACTAAGTCCTTTATTGCTTTCAGGGAATTCTAATCAAGAGGGAACAATAGTATAATGTGATGGTTATATGCCTTACTTACGTTTCACGACGTAGTTTGATGAGTGCAAGTCAGACTAACTCTTACTCTTTTGGTGCTCAATACTCCTCCCGTGACTCAATGCTCGTAAGATAATCAATCCAATCAAACCAAATCAAATCGTAGGGAATTTTAACCCTTTCATTAATCAATCTCATAGGGGCTTTAACCTTTTCATCAATCAATCTCATAGGGATTTAATCCTTTCATTAATGAATTCATAGGGGCTTAACCCTTCCATCAAGGAACATTTCAGCCAACGACTCAAGATTTAGAACAATCGTAAGGGAAAATCGCATAGACATATCAGTGGAGTTCATTTATGGAGACTCACAGGACTATCAAGTTCTATCAACACATCACATTCTCTTATCACAATCATAATCACAATCACAATCGACATCCTCCAATCAAGGCTCTACACTCAATTCTCAAGTTCATTTGTATATGCTTTTAGAATAGTCATGTAGGGTTATGCAATTTCTCATGAAAATATTCAATTCAAAAAAACAAGTTTATGATGATCATCACCATAGGAAAATACATAGAATTAATATAATTTTCCAGAAAAACCATCAAGACTCATGCATATAAACTCATTAGTCTTTCAACTCATCTATGACTATCTATGGGGCACATGGAAAATCTCATGCTTCTAGTTTAGCCTTATATACCTAGGATGAAGCTACCAACAATCACCTTCAAGAATTCCTCTTCAAGTCCGGATTCTCAAGCTCTTCTACTCTTTCCTCAAGCCCTAGTCTTGTTAGATTACTAGAATAGAACTTAGAATGGGGTTTTAGACCCCTTTAACGTCAAAACGACCCAATTAGATCGTGTATAGAGTTTAGGAGGGGTTAGGAATTTACCAGAATACTCCTCACAAAATTTAGAATTTTTAAAGCCTTGGAATAGCCCAGTTGGCGATGCGCACTGGTCGTGCACAGTGCATTTTATCCAAAAGGTTTCTGAATGTGTTTTCCCAATCCCGTTGAAAAATTTTGAAAAAACATAAGGGCCCCTCTACTACTGGTGCGCGACAGCCTCTATCATGCACCAACACTGTTTTTCATTTTCGGGCCAAAAAATCATCTTTTGATTTGGTCGCTCTAAAAATCGACTGAGATCATTTTACCACTTAATTTTTCGCGTTAATCACAAATACGATCTTAGATTTTCCATACGATCATTGGAAGATAAGTTACGCACATACCTCTCCTCTAGAGGTATTTTGGAAATTTACTGATCATCTCCTCCTTGGGATCATTCGTCCTGAAATGATTAGTAATGGTGGGTATCAAGGCACGAACTGACTCAAGACTCATCTCAACATTCAACTCAACCAATCAAGCTCTAGACTTCTCATAAATCTTAAACAGTTCTATTTGAACTCAGGAATAGACAATCAACTCGAGAATAGATCAATCAATCTAGTCAAGGGAAAGAAAATTTTCTTCTACATTCTTATCATTTTGCATGAATATGTGCAGATACTTGGCCTTCATCTTTCCTCATTTTTCCATGTGGCTTCCTCAAAGAATTGATTTTTCCACAAGACTTTAACTGAGGCTATCTCTTTGTTTCTCAACTTACGAACCTGATGATCAAGGATTTGGACCAGAACCACTTCGTAGGACAAGTTATCCTTTACTTCAATACTCTCAACAGGGATCACCAAGGCAGGATCTCCCAAGAACTTCTTCAACATCGATACATGGAATATCGGATGAACTCTATCTAACTCGGAAGGCAACTCTAACTCATAAGAAACCTTCCCAATCCTCTTCACAATCTGATATGGTCCAACGTGGTGTGGACTCAACTTCCCCTTCTTTCCAAATCTTATGACACCCTTTATGGGTGACACTTTCAAGTATACCTAATTATTTACCTCGCACAGCAAGTCTCTTTCCTCACATCGGTATATGATTTCTAGCGACTTTGGCAGTCTTCAATCTCTCCCTAATGGCCTTAACCTTCTCCATTGATTGGTGGACAAGATCAGGCCCAATCATTTTCGCTTCTCCAACCTCAAACCACCAAATTGATTATCTACATTTCTTCTCATGCAAGGCTTCATAGGGAGCCATTTGAATGCTTGCATAATAACTATTGTTATATGCAAATTCAATCAATGGTAGGGGATCATCCCAATT
This sequence comes from Solanum rostratum, assembly GCA_029948455.1. NCBI lineage: Eukaryota > Viridiplantae > Streptophyta > Magnoliopsida > Solanales > Solanaceae > Solanum > Solanum rostratum. The sequence goes on along the minus strand of CM057053.1, from coordinate 46,020,651 downwards.
TCCCTTGAAATCAAGAACACATGCTCTCAACATATCCTCTAATGTCTGAATTATGTGCTCTGCCTAACCATCTGTCTGTGGATGAAAGGTTGTGCTCAGGTTCACTTTAGTACCTAATCCTTTCTATAAGGATCTCCAAAATTGGGAGGTGAATTGAGTTTCTCTGTTTGAGATGATGCACAAGGGAACCCCATGCAACCTCACAATCTCCTAGATGTACAACTTGGCGTACTCCTCCGCAGTGTTGGTCGTCGTAACTACTAAGAAGTGAGCCGATTTGGTCAACCTATCTATAATCACCTATATCAAATCATTTTGCTTTCGAGCCCTCGATAGACTAGTAATGAAGTTCATATTGATCATCTCCCACTTCCATTCAAGAATCTCGATGTTCTGAGCCAATTTACATGGTCTTTGATGCTCGACTTTCACTTGCTAGCAATTTTGGCACTTTGAAACTAACTCACCAAATCCCTCTTCATTCCACTCCACCCACAGACTTCTCTCAAGTCGTGGTAAATCTTGGTAGAGCCAGGATGGATGGAATATCTAGAGCTATGGGCTTCAGCGATGATTCTATCTCGAATGCCATCCACATCCGGGACAAACAATCTACTCTGGTATTTCAACACTCCATCTCCCCCTTTGGAGAAAAGCATCACTTTCTGTGTATGGACATCCTCCTTCAATTGCAGTATGACAGGATCTTGGTCTTGCTTTTCTTTTACCTCAGCCACTAAGGATGAAGTAGACCCACTCTAAACATTAACTCCTCCCTCATTATTCTCCTAAAGTTGAACTCCCAATCGAGCTAATCGATGCACTTCTTTGGCCAACTCCTTCTTTCCTTCCACAAAATGGGTTGTGCTACCCATTGACAACCTGCTAAGAGTGTTAGCAACAATGTTAGCTTTACCTGGGTGGTAGAGAATGCTCCTGTCATAATCGTGAAGCAACTCCAACCATCTCCTCTGTCCCAGGTTGAGCTCTTTTTGACTGAAGACATACTGCAAGCTCTTGTGGTTAGTGAACACATCCACATGCACTCCATATAAGTAGTGGCGCCAGATTTTAAGTGCAAACACCACTGTTGCCAACTCAAGATCATGGGTTAGATAGATTTTCTCATGAACCTTAAGCTGCTTGGAAGCATAGGCTATTACTTTCCCTCGAAGCATCACAATAGATTACAAAGTCCTCTGTCCCATCGGGCAAGGTTAGAACCGGTGCAGTACTCAAGCTCGTCTTCAACTCTCGGAAACTCTTCTCACATTCGTCGGACTACTTAAACTTGACCTTCTTCTGAGTCAATTTAGTCAATGGTGTGGATATAGAAGAAAATCCATCAACAAATCTACAGTAGTAGCTTGCCAAACCCAAGAAACTTCTTATGTTAGCCGGAAAGGTCAGGCCTGGGCCAGTTCTTAACCGCTTCAATCTTTTGAGCATCCACTCAAATACCATCACCAGAAACCACGTGGCCTAGAAAAGCCATTGATTTAAGCCAGAATTTGCACTTTAAGAATTTTGCATACACCTCATGGTCCTTGAGTATTTGGCGGACATTTCTGAGGTTATTAGCATCCTCATCCTCATCTCTCGAATATACCAAAATGTCATCGATGAATACAATCACAAACATATCAAGTAATTGTCAGAATACCCTATTCATCAATTCCATGAAAGCTGCAGGTGCATTCGTCAACCCAAAGGACATGACCAAGAACTCAAAATGGCCATATCTAGTTCTAAAGGCTATCTTTGGAATATCACATTCCTTCACTTTCAACTGATGGTAGCCAAGGTCTATCTTTGAGAAACAAGAGGCACCCTGAAGTTGGTCAAACAAATCATCTATCCTTTAAATAGGATACTTATTCTTTATGGTGACCTTATTCAGTTACCTGTAGTCAGTACACATTCTGAGAGACCCATCTTTCTTTCACACGAATTAGGCCAGGGGCACGCCAAGAAAAAACACTCGGCCTTATAAAGCCTTTCTCTAATAGATCTTTTAATTGTTCTTGCAAAACTTTCAACTTAGCGGGGGCCATCCTATAAGGTGGAATCGAAATAGGCTAGGTGTCGGGAAGAACATCAATCCCAAAGTTAATCTTCCTATCAGGAGGGACTTTGGGTAGATCCTCAGGAAACACTTAACGAAACTCATTCACAATCAGGACTGACTCAAAAGTAAGAGGCTCAACATCATCAGATTTAACTTGCACGAGGTGATAGATACAACCTTTTGAAATCCTCTTTCTGGCCCTAAGGTAAGAGATAAACCTTCCCCTAGGTGCAACAAAATCACCCTTCCACTCAAGAACCAATTTATTCAGAAATTGGAACTTAACGGTTCGGTATCGACAATCAACAGAGGCATAATAGGCGTGAAACCAATCCATCCCAAGGATCAAATCAAAATAAACCATATCCAACTCAACCAAATCAACAACAACATCCCTATGATGGATGAACACTACACAAGCTCTATAGATTCTCTCTGATTGAATAGACTCACCCACTGGAGTAGAAACATCAAAGGGTTTAAGAAGACTCTCAGGGGTTCTATCAAATCTACTGGCCACATAAGGAGTTATAAATGACAATGTGGCACTCTGATCCATCAAAACATAACAATCAAAATGTAACGCCCTGGAAGGGTACCCTTGGTGTGGTCAGTACTCAAAGACTATTGTTAGCCCCTAAGCGAACCACTTAGCCTCATCACATCATTCAATCAAATAACTCTACTGAATAGTGAAAAGTATAAGTAAGTAAGTGGGCACATATCTTCTAAATGCTCAAAATAAATATATAATAATAAAAGCTGGTAGAAAGAACTAGCTCACAACCTCAACAGCAAAGCTCAATTATCATCTATGAAACCTCTATCACTACTCATGTGGTGCCAATGACAGACCCTTGGCTACCCAAATCAAAAATAAAGAAATAGTCTGAAATCTAACTCTAAAGCATGATGAAATAAAAATAGTAGATCCTCCAAAGTAGGGGAGGCTCACCAAATCAACTTCAAATCTCAAATCTTCAACAGAGCGCCTATTGACGATCTCTAGTACCTGTCTCTGTATCATAAAATGATATAGTCAAGAGTAGACATCAGTACTTGGAATGTACCAGTTTGTAAAATAACTGAGTGAAACAGAAATAGGTAGAATAATATGGAAGCAACATCAA